>PVHX01009875.1:0-73487 GCA_004024805.1 Geosciurus inauris | reverse complement strand
CTCAAGCCTGTAATCCCAGCACTTAGGGAGGCTGAGACAGGAGAATCGCGAGTTCAAAGCCAGCCTCAGCAACGGCGAGGCGCTAAGCAAGCAACTCAGTGAGACCCTGTCTCTACATAAAACACAAAATAGGGCTGGGGATGTGGCTCAGTGGTCGAGTACCCCTGAGTTCAATCCCTGGTACCAAAAAAAAAATAAAAATAAAAAAATAAAAAAAATAAAAATAAAAATAAAATAAAGATATTCTGTCCACCTACAACCAAAAAATAAAATAAATAAATAAGCAAGCAAGTCAATGTTAAACACCTTGGTATACATCTTTTCACATCAGAGTTGTACATTTCAATTTAAGGTTTCCAGAATGGACCAGTTTCAAAGTATGGCCATAGAAATAGTTGAAAATGAATGGAAGTCAGAGTCATTGTCATTGAAGAGGTCAGGAAACTGTGAGACAGAGTTGTTGCTTAGGCTGGTCATCTACTTAGTAGGCAGTAAAACACTCTTATTTTGTGGTGCTGGGGATTGAACCCAGGGCCTCAATCATGGTAGGCAAGCACTGTACCACTGACCCATACCCCTAGCTCTTTGGTCATCTACTTGGATGTGAAAGTCAGGCGTGAAGTACAGAGAAAAACTGTAAGCTTAGTGACCAGGAGCAAGTTGGTGCCAGAGATGAGAGGGAAAAGAGTAGTATAGCCAGATAGCATTAGCCTCAGGGAACAAGAATTTCCTCAAAGCATTTCTTCCACAACATAACATTATTTGTAGTGCTGTGTAACTATTTAAAACACACTGGAATGAAGAAAGTCAAAAGAGAAAAAGGGGAGTTTGCAAAAGATTTCATCATAAATACATCAGTTGGGGAGAAGGGTTCATTAGCAAACTTAAGAGCAAAGACTACTTAATGGTGATATCCATGACAAAACTAATGTGAATGATCCACTGATTTGGGCCTGTGAGGAAAATTAATCTCAAGGGAGATTGGGGAAGCCTCATTTAGGAGAGATGTTGGGTTTTGTGTTTATGCTCAGTGTGAGTCCTGCATCTTGAGGCTCATGTCCTTCTAAAGCAGTCCGATTTTACAAAGTCTTCTGAACAGCCTTATCCAGTTTTATATTTATTTTTGTAATAATACTAAATGATAAAATGGATGGAGATAACATGCATATAAACATATACACAAACAGGGGCTGGGATTGTAGCTCAGCAGTAGAGCGCTTGCCTCGCATGCGTGAGGCCCTGGGTTCGATCCTCAGCACCACATACAAAGCAATAAAATAAAGACATTGTGTCCATCTACAACTAAAAAAAATATTTAAAAAAAAACAACAAAAAAACAAAAAACATATGCACAAACATATCTCCATATTTGTATCTCTGTATCCATGTATCTACCTACCTACCTACCTGTCAATCAGAGAAAGAAGGGAGAAAGTGAGAGACTGAGATGTTCTTCAGAAGAGCAGTAGAGGGCCCATAACTATATCAGTTTATGTTTGAACAGGAACTTCTATCATATAATCAGACTTGCCTTTAGAGGTTAAGACTAAAACCATATGATTCTTTATTTTCTTTTTTAAAATATATTTTTAGATACTGACAAACCTTCATTTTATTCATTTATTTGTTTGCAGTGCTGAGAATCAAACCCAGTGCCTCACACATGCTAGGCAGTTGCTCTACCACAGAGCCACAACTCCAACCCCATATGATTCTTTAGCGGTTTCTGCTGTCCACAACTGGGAGCATCTATATTTTCATAGTAGTGTTTAACTAAGTTCACAGCTTCTGTTGATGTGCCATGCTGGGGTAGTGGGTTTCTAATATTCTCTGTCTCTCTGTGTAAGTAATCCTATGAGTAGATCTTAAAAGGGGCTATTTGCTTTGTGTTAACTGTCTTCTGCTAACCTGTCATTAGATCACATTATCCTTTCAATCTGGGTTAGATGCCAATTATCTTTTGTGTTCCTTTAGCACCTCATATACCTAAATTATAGAATTTTTAACTTTGTCATATGAAATGTCATATCATAGCCGGGCACAGTGGCTCAAGCCTGTAATCCTAGCACTTAGGGAGGCTGAGACAGGAGAATCGCAAGTTCAAAGCCAGCCTCAGCAATGGCGAGGCCCTAAGCAACTCAGTGAGACCCTGTCTCTACATAAAACACAAAATAGGGATGGAGATGTGGCTCAGTGGTCGAGTGCCCCTGAGTTCAATCCCCAGTACCAAAAAAAAAAGAAATGTCATATCATGTCTTTTCCTTCTGAACTGTGTGAATTCTTCTAGTTCAGAGGTTGTATTATTTATCTCTGTAGGCCCAGGAATATATAACAAGACACATTAGTGTTTTGTTTTTCCACATTAGTGTTTTTAAAATTTTTTTTCATTTCTAGATAGACACAATACCTTTATTGATTTTTATGTGATGCTGAGGATCAAACCCAGTGTCTCATAAGTGCTAGGCAAGCTATCTACCACTGAGCCACAACCCCAGCCCAACATATTAGTGTTTTAAGAATAAGTAAATGTATATATTGAGTATTTATATATAAGCATTTCCTGTCAAGCTCCATAAAATATAATGATGGGGGCTGGGGATGTAGCTGAGTGGAAGAGTGCTTGCCCAGCATATATGAGGCCCTAGGTTTGATCCCCAGCACTGGAAATAAAAGATAATACATTACTCCATTCACAAGAAGCATTTTTTTTTTCTTTTGGTGGTGCTGGGGATAGAACCCAGGGCCTCATACATGTTAGGCAAGCACTCTACCACTCAGCGACATCCCCAGCCCTATCTTACCCCATTCAGACACAAAGTAAACATTCTTGGAAAGATAGCATTGCATAGTAGTGTGTGCACTTTAGAACAGATCATATCTGGGTTCGAATCCCAGTGCTACCACTTAAGTAGCTGTCTATGACCTTGGACAAATTAACTAACTTTTTGAGTCTTATGATCCTCTTCTATAAAATAGGTATAATTCCTGCTGTACATAAACTTGTGTGTACCAAGTGTTCAGTAAATGGCAGCTATCATTATTATTAATTGTAGCGCCTCTCTGAGAGCTGCTCAATGAACTCTCACTTATTTGGTTGCCTTACTGCTAGCTATCATTAGCCCTCTCTTTGATACACCCTGTAATCACCAAGGCTATAGAGATTGGAAATTGATCCAAGAATTTTTTGGAAGTTTAAATACAGAAAATGCTTAAAAGAGATCATTGTTTTTCTCCTGTTTAAACATTGTATACTAAAAGTTCTTAGATAAAGGATGTGACTATGATATGTATGCTGTAGATACTAGTTATTTACTACTATTAACGAGCACAGATAATCCTAGACTTGTTTCTAGAATGTCTAATAGCATTTTATAATAATGTTTTCAAATATGTTTTCATTGATCTCCACCTATAACATAGTTCTTGACCTCTTTTTCAGCAGATTTATTAAAATATTATAATAGTTTATTATTTTTATTAGATATTTACATTTCCTTCCTTCCTTCCTTCCATCCTTCCTTCCTTCCTTGTTCCTTCCGATTGAACCCAAGGGCATTTAACCACTGAGCCACATTCCCAGCCCTATTTATTTATTTATTTTTATTTTTAATTTTGATACTGGGCCTCGCTAAGTTGCTTAGAGCCTAAATTGCTTAGGCTGGCTTGTGAACCTCCTGACTCAGCCTCCAGAACTGCTGGGATTACAGGCTTGCATCACCGTGCTACATTCTCTATTGTATTTTGGGATTCTGAGCTCAGGGATAATTTTTATTCTACTAAAAATATACCTAGTACCTGGCTTTGTATTTTCTAAGCCATTAACAAGAACTTGCTGATTTCTAACTGCACTTTTATTTTCTTGGACATCTCCATTTTCTAGGAGACTGTTTCTAACTCTGGTTTTAAGGATACTGTTAAATACAGTGAGTCATTATAGGGAAGTAGTTAATATTAAAGATTTGGGGCCAAATTGACCTGCTAACTTTGAGCAAGTTGTTTAACCTCTTTGAAATTTTTTTCACTTTAAAAAAAATATGGGTTACATGTAAAACCTTTTGGTTCAATGAAGTAATACAAGTAAGATACTTTAGTACCATTCCTAGAATAGAGAAAGCCACTGTTAAAAAAAGTAAATCTTACATTTGTAGGGAAGTATCACAGTATATTGGAAAAGCATGAGCAATTAAGATTGGAAAGATTCAGGGTCAAATTCCATCTCTGTCACTGAAGAGCTCAGTAACCACAGACAAGTTGCCTAAGTTCTCTGAGCCTTTTTTTTCCCAGTCTACAAATTGGGGATCATAGTACTTACTTTACAGGATTGTTGTGAGGTAATGTACATATAGCACAATGCTGCACAATGCTGGTCACATTGTAGACATTGACAAGTGCTGTCCATTACTGCTACCATATGCAACATTTGCTTTCAGGTATGAGGATCCTTAAAACTACCCGTAAGGTAGACAGGGTAGACATCTACAGTCAGACATGTTTAATAAAGATGAATACAGTTAAGCATGTCATATAATACCTCCCTTTCCTCATGCTGTCTTCCTACTTTTTAAAAGTTTCATCAAGGTTCAGTGTTTTTTGTTTGCCAGTCACTATTATGAGTGTCTCCATGTAGGTTTTATCTGTTTTGCAGATTACAAAATGAGGTCCAGAGCAGTGAAGTGATTTTTTTTCATGGTAACAAAGTAATTTTTACAGAGCCAATACTAGAACACAGGTCTTCTGACTTTTAAGCTTACTCTGTAGCTTTTCCTTATAGATAAATGTTTGAATGAATGAATTCAAGTGTCTGCTCCTTGGACTCCACTCAGAATCTTAATATAGATTGTCATAAAGCCCATTAGAATAGTATAATTAAGATAGTTACTTTTCTCATCTCTAATCCAAATTAATTTTGAATTTGTTCCAAAAGGTGGTTTTGACATTGTAGGTTTTGCACTGATCTTTGCTCATGTATCTCCTCAAATTCCATGAAATAGGTATTCTAACCCATGAAATGATGGCTATTCAAATTCACTTTTGTATATAATTCTCATTCTCAAAGATGTTTCTCCTTGGATATACAAAAAGCTTTCTCAGGTATAGTTATTTTTATAGGAAGAAACACCATATTGAATTCATTTGTGCTTTTGGATTTGTATATGTGTGGAGGATGTTTTTATTGCATTGTTACAGGTTGATGAAAAGCCCAGAACTTTGATGACAGATTGTCTGGTTATAAAGCATTTTTTACGCAAAATCATCATCATACACCACAAGGTAAGCTGTTCTTTTGCACAATAATGCTTCTCTTGTTTAAGTCATATGTTCTCAAGAAACTTCTACTCTGTAGGACATGGAAGGTCATGATTGTTTTTCATTTTTCAATGGAGATCACTAAACTTATAATATTGGATTGATTTGGTTTCTGTGCCCTTCAAGCAATCCCATCCCTTCCTTCTCCCTTCCTTCCCTTTTTTTCTCCCCTGCCCTTTGTACTGAGGATCAAACCCAGGGCCTTGGACATGCTAAACACACATACTCTGAACTATGCTTCTAGCCAAGACAATCTTAATGTGGTCATGTGACATACCTAAAAAGGCCCTGTGTATAGAGAGCTTTCTTTTGGATTCTTATTAGCATCTTCTTCTTCTTCTTCTTTTTTTTTTTTTTTTTTTTTTTTTTTTTTTTTTTTTTTTTTTTTTTGTACTGAGGATTAAACTCAGGGGAACTTGCCTACTGCCCTATTTTGTATTTTATGTAGAGACAGGGTCTCATTGAGTTGCTTAGTGCCTCACCATTGCTGAGGCTGGCTTTGAACTCACGATCCTCCTGTCTCAGCCTCCCTAGCTGCTGGGATTACAGGCAATGTGCCTCCACACCTGGCTTATCAGCATCTTCTTACTGCTTTACTGTATCACTTTAGATAGATACCTATTTTCCCTCCTCTGTGCTTCAGTTTTCTTTCAACTTAGGTAATAAACCTTATAGGTGATCAGTTTCTTTTCTAAAGTGATTATAAAAGCAAATAATGATATTTTGGATATTATTTCCAATTTTGGATAATATTTTGAACACTGAAGAGCTAAAATTTTTATTTTTATCTGTAGTTAGATATATTTATAAGAGGAATATCATTAAGCATGTCAGTTTCTCTTTTTCTTGGGCTGTCTTCCTACTTTTTCTGTCTTTAGCAGGATTCACTATTCCAAGTATTTCTGCACATTCATTCATTTAAGCCTCACAACTCCACTCATGAAGTAGATTTTGTCATCATCAACCTCACTTTTTTTAATATTTATTTTTTAGTTGTAGGTGGACACAATATCTTTATTTTTTCTATGTGGTGTTGAGGATCGAACCCAGTGCCTCACGCATGCTAGGCAAGCACTCTACCACTGAGCCATAACCCCAGCCCCATCAACCTCACTTTATAGCTGAGAAAACTATGGTACAGAGGTTTAACGAACTTGCAGTCAGGATATGAACTCAGGCAATCTGGCTCTAGAGTCCCTTGTTACCATGTGTTACATAGAAAAATGTAGATAGAAATGGAATAATTAGAACAGTAATGTAAATTGGAGAGAGGACATAAAATCAGGTGGAGATGGGGAAGAAAAAGCAAAGGAAAAAATACGCAGAATAATTCACTTATAATATTATGGAAAATAATAGAAGTAAGATAGATAGTTCAGTCAGGTGCAATGTCACATGCCTGTAATAACAGTGACTTGGGAGGCTAAGGCAGGAAGATCACAAGTTCAAAGCCAGACTCAACAGCTTAGTGAGGCCCTAAGCAACTTAACAAGACCCTGTCTCAAAATAAAAAATAAAAAGGTCTGGGGATATGGCTCAGTGGATAAGCACTACTGGGTTCAATCCCAAATACCAAGAAAGGAAAAAAACATGGTTCCTTAAAAAAAAAAAGGAGAAAGGATAAGTCGGAAGAATGGCAAAGGAGCAGGATTTCCTTATAATTTGAGACCACCTAGAACTGTAGCGTAGGACTTAATATATTTAAGACTGAGAATTTGTATAAAACAGGCAAGTTTTAAGTAAGTTTAATGGAGTACAATTGAAAAAGGTAATAAAGATCAAGTGGAAAAAAAGTGATAAAGAGTATACTTTTCCTCTTCGTTCATCCATGGTGTCAGAAATAATAGAATTTCTTTCTTTTTTTTTTAATGTTTATTTTTTAGTTGTAGGTGACAGAATACCTTTATTTTATTTTTATGTGGTGCTGAGGATGGAACTCAGTGCCTTATGTGTGCTAGGCGAGCACGCTACCACTGTGCCATAATCCCAACCCCTTCTTTCTTTTTTAAAGACCGAATAGTATCCCTTTGTGTAAGCATACCACATTTTCTTTATTCATTCAAATAAGCCAGACACAGAAAGACAAATACCACATGATCTCACTTATGTGGGAATATAAAACAACTGAATTCATAAAAGTAGAGAATAGAATGGTGATTACCAGAAGTTAGGGGAAGTTGGGAGGGAGGGAATAGTTTCAGAGGGTCCAAAATTTCAGTCAGGAGGAGCAAGTTTTGGGGATCTATTGCTGTTCCAGAACAATCCAATCCTAGTGTATGAGGATTGGCCCCAAAGTGTGCTACTAGATGGAAGAAAGAGAGGCTGCAAAATCTAAGATTTCATAGAGTACAAATTTATTTGGGGACTCTGACAGAAGTGTGTTTCTGGGCAGCAAGCAGCAAAACCATTTGGATCCCCATAATTTGGGTCAGAAAAAGGGACATCTTGGGGGGTTAGGACAAAAGTGACTTTATTGTAACTGGAATGTACCTGGTTGTCTTAAGATCACATCCAAGAGTCACAGTCCAGTCATAAAGCTCAACAGATGAATCTACTGGTTTTATTTATTATAGTTTGCTGGGGAACTATGAAGGAAAAACTAATCAGGGTTACTCTGGGCAGTTATGACTCAAGACGGCTGCAGTCATGTCAAGCTGAATCTGTATAATTGCATAGCAGGATGACTATAGGTAATAATAATGTATTTCAAAATAGTTAAGAGAGTAAATGTCAAATGTCTTACCACAAAAAGTAGTTAGGTGATGGATATGTTAATTAGCTTGGTTTAATCATTTCACATTGTATAAATGTAACAAAATATATTATACCCCATTAATATACATAATTTTTATTTATCAATTAAAATAATATTAATTTTAAAAGTTAAAGAATATATTTTCCTCTAGGGATTAGGTACAGAAGGGTTTTTGGTTTTGTTTTGATTTTTTTGGTATTTTTTGGGGGGTATGGGAGATTGAACTCAGGGGCACTCGACCACTAAACCATATCCCTAGCCCTATTTAGTATTTTCAGAGACATGGTCTCACTGAGTTGTTTAGCACCTTGCTTTTTCTGAGGCTGGCTTTGAACTCATGATCCTCCCGCCTCATCCTCCTGAGCTGCTGGGATTACAGGCGTGCACCAACAGCCCAGCTAGTACAGTTTTTAATCTCTATTTTGGCTCATGAAATCTCATGCCTCATTTGTTGTATTGCAGATCAGATTTAATTTCAGTGTAAAGGTAAATGGAATCCTCTCCACAGAGATCTTTGGGTAAGTCCTTGACTTAAGATAGTGCTATGGCTCTGCAATTTTTCTCAGCCATTATTGTCCTGTTTCTAATAGATTCAGTTTGATTATTTGACCTAAAGTTACCTTGAAACTAATTTTGGGAGACCTTTCACATTTTCCTATTCTGTATTAGCTTTTAATGAGTAATTAGACTCATCCAAACCTTTCATGTTTTACGCTTTCACTAGAGAGGAGGGTGAACTTTGAAATTGCCATTTTTCTTTGGTTATTTGGTTACTGACTTTCAGTAATCTCCAGGGTGGTAGTAGTCATGGGCCAAACTTTGTATTAATCAGAGGTTTGTGTGAGAGATGGCTTAGCTTTTCTTTGCTTTGCAGCGTAGAGAATGAACCCATTTTGAACCTGTGGAATGGAACTGCTCTAGTCGTGAACCATCAGCGTTACGTGAGGTGAAAGGAAAGCATTGTCCCTGCCCATGTCTTACTCTTGTTAGGAATGTGCACAGAGTTGGAAATGGTCTCCCTTGTCAATTATTTTATTTTATTATTATCTTTTTCCCTGTGGTACTGAGGGTTGAGCCCAAGGACCCTTTACCACTGGGCTATATCCCCAGCCCTTTTTTTATTTTTTTGAGATAGGGTCTTACTAAATTGCCCAGGCTGGCCTTGAACTTAGAATCCTCCTGTTTCACCTGCTTCAAGCTTCCAAGTAGCTGGGATTACAGGTGTGCACCACTGCTCCTGACATTTTTTTTTTTGTGTGACAAGGTCTCAGTATGTTGCCCAGGCAAGTCTCAAACTCCCGGGCTCAAGCAGTCCTCCTGCCTCAGCTTCCTGGGGAGCTGGGACTACAGATATACACAACCACACCTAGTTACCCTTGTAATTTCTACATGCCAGGTTTCCGTTTTTTAATTAAAAAATAGAAATAAAGCTTTTAAGTTTTTATAGTGAAAACTGTTATTATTCCTAGCTCCTTTGAATATATTCTAATTGACCTGAGGTCATATTCCTAATGTTCCTTCGCCTCCCCAAGCTTTCTTTTCTTTCTTTTTTTTGGCAGGGAGCCGATGCAGGGAATTAAATTCAAGGATGCTTAACCACTGAGCCACATCCCCAGCCCTTTTTATATTTTATTTAGAGACAGGGTCTTGCTGATTTGCTTAGGGCTTCTCTAAGTTATTGAGGCTGGCTTTGAACTTGTGATCCTTCTACCTCAGCCTTCCAAGCTGCTGGAATTACAGGCATGTACCACCACACCTGGCTTTTCTTTTCTTTTATAAATGAAATGAGCCAAACTCTACTAATTCCAATCCCATTTAGACATGAAAACACTGTGGATTTAAAAGTTTACATGAACTCTTGGCTAGAGAGATACTATGAGTACAAGGGAATTTGTTGTGTTATTTTTCAGGCATCAGCCTTCTGCATGGGTTTGGAAATCATTTCTCTCCCCAGCTCTGCCTCCTTCAGACAAAAAAAATAAGTTCATGGAGGAAGTAGTAAATAATCTGGACAGATAGAACCCTCTGTTGTGGGTTCCTTTGTTATCCAACTATCACAGAGTCCAAGGTGAACATGAAATATACAAAGAAAGATCTAAGTGTGCTTAAGTCCAACTAATATATTAGTTGCGTAAGTACAGTAGTTTCTGCCTGTTTATATGCTCCAAGCCAGCACCAGGTGTCGTAGATCTTAACCTGTTAAGTCCCATACTTAAATCATGCAGCATAAATACCACTTAGGTAACTTTTAAAATAAATTTTATGGCTGAGCGTGGTGGCACACACCTGTAATCCTAATGGCTCAGGAGGCTGAGGCAGGAGGACCACAAGTTCAAAGTCAGCCTCAGCAACTTAGCGAGGGCCTAAGCAATTTAGCTAGACCCTATCTCAAAATAAAAAATAAAAAGGGCTGGGAATGTGGCTCTGTGGTTAGGCATCCTGGGTTCAGTACCCAGTACCCAAAACAAACAAACAAATAAATAAATATAATAAATATGTTTTTGGAGTTCTATTTTTTGAGAAAAGTAATAGGTGAATAAGTAGAACATTTGGAAGAACATATTTCCATATATATAAGAAAATATATAAAAAGGATATATAAGCTCTAGATTATTATTTCCAACATATTTTAATGAACCTGTGTCAACTTTGTTGAAATAATCATACAGTTGAAAACAGGACTTAATGGGTTAAGCCTTGAAGAGACGGTGCATGATTTGTTTTCTTACTCTTGCCCAAATTATACCTCAGATGAGAATATTTTCTATTCTTTAATACACCAGTAACAAAACTGCACCTGATATCTTTAATGATTATGTAGTATCATCCAGTATACAGGTAACAACTAATTATTATAGCTTTACTGACAAGAGTTTACTGAGCCAATGTTTTTGGATGATTGATTGGTTTAAAGGGAGAGGAACGACTTACTACTAGCATTTCTTCTCTGTTTAGAAAAGAGCTGTTGGAAAATAAACAAGCACAAAATTTAATTTTTTTTTTCTAAGAGACAAAGTCTGATTTGTTTCTCACTGATTCTATTAAACACTAGCCTCAGACCTAGGTGTACAGTGGGATGTGTAGCATGTGTGAGAGCAGACGTCTGAGTATCATGCACGGAGTCACTTATCATTCACAATCCCATCACACAGTGTTGATCTTTGAACGATCTTGGAAACTTCTGTTTGGAACAGAGTGATCTTAGTGGGGGAAATACACTATGAAGAATAAGAAATTGCCAGTAGAGACAGAAAGAGCAGGAGTCATGGTATCATCTCTGAATTGCCAAATTTTCTTCCCTTTCCATTGCTGTGATTCCCTAAGTGAGACACAAGTTACTTAGGCCAGCGAAACTAATGTGGTAGGGTATATGGTTATGCATATCCTAGAGGTTATGAAAGGAATTTTTAATGCCTATTGAAATAATTTCTTAAGAGGGAAAAAAGTTTAATTTGTCTTGTCTGTTTTCTGACAGTAGACCAAAATTCATTACAACTGAATCACACTGTAGCAGAATCCACCCTGTGCTAGGACATCCAGTAACACTTTTCATCCCTGATGATGTGGCTGGCATGGGCTTGTTGGGTGAACTGATACTGACCCCAGCCGCTGCTCTGTGCCCCAGCCCAAGGGTCTTTTCCAGCCAGCTGAACAGGATTTCTTCAGTTTCTATATCCTTTTGATAAAAAGTTACATGCAATTGCCTTTGAAGATGGGTTTTTACATCCCAATTTTAAGAAAACCTTTATATATTATCTAGAAGCATTCTGATTTGTATAAAAACATATAATCCAACATGAAAGCCAAGTTAATTTGCCAGGGAACTGAGAACTATAAACTGTGACACAAATGCCATGCATTTTTTCTATAAACCAACGTGACAGAAGCATGGACTGGATGGTAAGAAAGAAAGATAAGGCTGGTAGAGTAGCTGGAATTGACTAACCAGTGTTTTGTTTGTTTTATACAAGTGAATACATAGTCATAAGAAACTAAAATTTGGCAATTTTCTTTAGCATATATATACATATTTCTATATGGACCTTCTGGTGTGCCTCTGATATTGTCAAATCGGGAGCAGTCCAGCACCACTGTCTTGAAAGATATTTGTTATTTCATTGACTGGAAGAAATACCACTTGTGTGTGGTGCCCAATTTGGATCTCAATTTGGATGGAGGTATATCTCCCTCTTTTTGCATAGAAATTCAGAACCTGAAGAACATTAGAGAAATGAAGGAAATATAAATAGTAGATGTATATAGAGATAGGACCCAATGATCGGATGGCTTATTCTAGGGTGTGACGGTGAGATTCTGGCCTAGTATGAGGGTTCACTTGGAGTGAGACAGTGTATCAGATAGGCAAAGCCCAAGCCTGTTTAGCACTGCAGCTTGATGCTGGTTCTCGCTCACTTTTGCTCCTTCCTCTATTCCTCTTCCTTCTTCTAGGGACTTGTTCGGAGGGTTTCTATTTACCTTAATCTGTTGACATGCAGGGGCTTTAGGAAGGTGAATAAGGGAACAACAACTTTCTTGAATTCTGTGGAAGAGAAATACTTGCTAATGAAAAGAGAAAACCCATATAAAATAATATAGAAGAAATTAAAACGCATCATAAATGCCAGGCATAGTAATATTAAACCTATCAATCTGGCTGTATTATTCATGTAGGGTCAAACATGTTGGCTTTGGGTAAGATGCTAAAAGTTGGATGTTAATAAATGGACCAATAAGTAAAAATGGGAAATAGGACTGTGCAAATATGGACTGATGCCTAGGAGGGTTACCATTCTGAACTTGACTGTTGCTGGCTCAAATCCTTTGAAATTTGGAAGGTAATCTGGTCATTTGGACCCTGGGGAAAATCACCAGTAGGGAAGAGGTATTTCTAGCACTGTGATTAGCACAGACAGATAAAAGTGTCCTGGAATGAGGCAGTGGTCTCCGGGGAATGACAACATCTACACTTAGCAAGTAAGCCTCCAGATAAGGTTGTCTTTCTCTAGTGGGTAGTTATTTCAGAGAATGGCTTTGAGAGGAAGTGTCCTTAGACAGGATCTCTGGACATAAGTAGTTTTATGAGGAAAGAATATTTGGTCTTAACAGATGGGATGTCCTGCCTTCAGAATTTTGAATAGAAGGATGACCTAAGTGAACTTCTAGGGATTTTGGTATCTTTTTATCTCTTTAATTTTTATTTTCAGACTTTATTGGTTTTATTGATTTTTTTGAATACATGATGCCTGAACTTGCTCAATTAACTTTGAAAATGAGTAATGTAGAATATGTCCCCTATCTCCTTCATTTATTTCTCTAAAGGTCAGAACAAGGATTCATGTGGAGGTCCTTTTCTGTATGGAGCTATAATGTAGAACCATGCTGATACCTTCTATAGGATCCAGCTGCTAGAAAGTGACCAGAGGGTGCTGATTACTTGGGAATGCAAATGCATGGTATTGGGGTCACGAGCACAGATTTTGGAGTCAGGCTGGCAAGGCCTACAACTCAGCTCCCCCAACCACTTAACTGGCTCATGTTGAGAAAGATATTTGACCTATCTGTGCCTCTTTTCTTACCTGTAAAAGGACATAAGAATAGGTCCTGCTCCAGAGTGTTGTGAAATCTAAACACTGTGATAGTATATGAAAAAATTTAATATGGTACCTGGCGTAGAGCACAAGTTAGCTGTTGTCACAGGTTAGCTGCTTTCATCATCATTACTTAAGTTTAAATCAGACCTCTGCCTCTTACTAGCCAAACTTGCCTTAGAAATTTGTATGAAGAATAAATCAATTTATTGGAGAATGCTTCCCAATAAATGCAGAGGAGTGTTGTTTGGTTTACATTTTACATACCCAGTTGTTATTCTGATGGTCTTCTTGTGAGTCACTATTTGCTTCCATCATGTAAACTGAGAAACAACTTTAGGAATGGAATTGATTGTTCAAGTGTAGATTCTTATTCTGAGATCCTTTTTTGTTCTGGATATAAGTTCTTCAGTCAATTTGCATTTGGGGGGCTTTAATTACCTTAGAAATTTGTGTAATATCTTGTCCTCTAGATTTGGTGCTTCCAGATGTGAGTTATCAGATGGAGTCCAGTGAGGGTGCTCAGTCTCAGAATATGGACCCTCAGAGACAGATTCTGCTGCTTTTCCTCTTTGTGGATTTCCACAGTGGATTTCTAATCAAGCAAATGGAAGCCTGGGGTAGGTACAGAATAGGGGAGCCAGCTTGGGTGTGCCAAATGCTAAAAGGATAAAGAAAGGGAAATGTTTAATGCATCTATCTGAATTAGGTATATTTATGTAGAATAAATAATTCCAGTGAAAAGCCTTGCTTAATAAATTAATACATTATATGCTCAATGGAAAAGATCTGTATGTTGATGCAGCACTTAAATAAGAACATTCTGGGGGCTGGGATTGTAGCTCAGTGGTAGAGCACTTGCCTTGCATGCGTGAGTCACTGGATTCGATCCTCAGCACCACATTAAAAAATAATAATAAATAAATAAAATAAAGATATTAAAAAATAACAACATTCTGGGATTTTGGTTGGCCAGAGGTCAGCAGACACTTTTTAAAATGCTCCATGGTGGGTATACTAACTTAGATCAGTAGCTTTCAACTTTAGTTGCACAGTGTACTACCTGAAGAGCTTTTACAAAATGTCCAGGCATCATATAGTGCAGTGGTACACACCTGTAATCCAAGCAACTCAGGAGGCTGAGGCAGAAGTATCATAAATTCAAAGCCAGCCTCTACAACTTAGTGAGACACTGTCAAAATAAAAAAATAAAAATGGCTGGGGTATAGCTCAGTCATAAGGTGACCCTAGGTTCAGTCCCCAGTACAAAACAAAACAACAACAACAAAAAAAGCCTACTCCTCACCCCAGAGGTGGGGTACAGGTATCAGGGTTGTTTTTGTTTGTTTTGCTTTGTTTTGGCCTAGGGCCTCTTGTATGTTAAGCACATGCTCTTCCACTGAGCCACACTCCGTCCCCTTTTAACAAGTTTTGAAAGCTTCTCAGGTTTCTGGTGTTGTCTGGACTTGAGAACACTTCTCACCATACTGCCTTTCTAGTCATGCATAAAAAGGTGAAGGGGCTTGGAAGTCAGACTACAGGGAGATTCTCATAGCCAGTCATAGAAAATAACTGGCACCAGTCAATGTGTTTCTGATCTGGAGTTGTAAATGACAGGGCCTCGCTTGTTGCTGAAGCTGCCCTCAAACCTACATAGTTTTCCTGGGCTCGGTTTACAATTCTGAGGAGCTGGTGTTCTTTGGTTCCCTGTTCTATTGATTAAGGCCAGGGGAAATAGGAGAGACCCAGACTTATGAGGCTCCAACAAGGAGCTTCAGGTGAGGATACCTGGGGCAGTTAACTGGTCTGTGCACACAGAGGCTGATAAGAGAGGCAGCTTAGTGTTGTTGAGAAGACTTCAGGTTAGAACCAAGAGAGCTGGGTTTACTTTTAACTCTGATACCAGTGATATTTGAGAAGCAAGTTACACAAATCAAATGAGCCTCCCTTTTTATATCTGGAGCGTGAGATTGTCAGGTTAAGTAATATCAAAGCCCTTCCAAGGCTAAAGATCCTCTTAAGATCTGCTACCTTCTGACATTTTTTTTAAATGTCTGCCAGAGGACAACCTTAGGATACTTCAAGTCTGATAATCATGTTTTGAGTCTTCTCAAACATATCTTAAGAACTGAGAAACAGCGCTGTCATTCTTGCAGTACTATGATGATTTATACACCTCTGTTTATCTTGACTCTGAAGGTCTGCAGTGTCTGAGTAGTTGTAATGAGTATTGAATTTAAAAGAAATCCATCACTGCTGCCAGGCAATGGTGCACACCTATAATCCCAGCATTTTGGGAGGCTGAGGCAGAAAGATTACAAATTTGAGGGCAGCCTCAACAGCTTAGTGAGGCCCTGTCTCAAAATAAAAAAAAGTAAAAGGGTTGGGGATATAGCTTAATGGTAAAGCACCCGTGGGTTCAATATCCAGTACCAAAAAAGAAAAAAAGAAATTCATCACTACATTAGTAAACATAGCAAATGTCTTTTTAAATCTTATAATTTGGTAATTTTAAATCTTATAATTTGGTAATTTAAAACTAGCCTCTGAAGAAGACAGTGAGAGGAGGTAGATGCAGATACACTAATTTTACCTTCTCTTTCCCCCTCTTCCTCGTATTCTTGAAAGCTTTCTCCAAGCTCGTTCTTTTAGGAAACAGATTGTTCAGAATTACAGCCTGTTTCCATGCATCTTTTTAAAAATCGCTTCCTTGGCCTTTTGCCTACCTCGTCATGGTAACTTTTCTAAGATTAACTCATTATTTTATACAACGTCAGAAGCATCTGGTGGTATCAGCAGTTTTAGGAATGAACTTTGGCTTTTTAATTAAATGTCTGCTTTCAAAAGGAGTCTGACTTCTTGAGGCTTTTCTCAGGATCAGACTGTAGAACATGCTAGATCATCATAGCAACAGCATTATTTCCCCTCTGAATACTGCATGTACATTTCAAAACACTTCATTTCCACTACCCCAGTTTATCCATACAACATATCCGAAAGAGCATATTTGAAGTGAGAAAAGTGACCCAGTCACCACTAGTTGGTGGTAGAAGTGACCCAAAATATGTGTTCTCCTAATTCTAGTTCCAACTCCTTTTGGGTCCATATTTTGCCTTTTCTACCAGAAAAGCATCATGGTGACTTGTGGTAGGAAATGTTCCTCTGGCTTTCATTTTGAATGCAGTCCTAAGAAAAGCCAGCCAGCTTCAGGCTGCTTCATTGTGCTGTCTTTGAACAGACTAGCCAAAGAAAAGTGGAGACACTGAAAATAGAAATATTTATTAAGAAGCATGTTCTCCAGGTTCCCAGTAAAGTGAATTTGTCTTTATATCTGCTGCATCAGGATCATTAAATAATAGCCCATTGTTCTTACATGTCAGCTTTTCTGAGTGATGCTGATCAGGGGTACCTGTGGTTACTTAATGAGAAATCATCCCCCAGTTAAAAGGGCCTCATACAAACAGTTCTCAGGCTCATCTTCATGTTAACCTTTCTTTTACTGCAGCACATTTGAAAGGAATGCGATACTGCTTACAGTGGCTTGTCTCAACAGTGATGCTCAAGTAGGAGTGAGGGGGGTTAGGCACATTCTCCAGATTTTCCTCTCTCTCTTTCTCCTTCCCTTTGGGAATCACCAGTATCATTGTTTATAGCATGCATTAAGCAGAATCCTTCATTTATTTCTTCAAAAATAATGTAATTCTTCACTTTTATTTTCCTGAACTTTCTTTTATTTGTAAGTGGGAAGATTTGGGTAGATTTGTGAATTGCTGGGAGGAATTCATCTAAATGAAAGTGGATAGGCAGAAGTGGCTGCTGCTTCCCTGAGGCATCTTCCCTCATTCCAGCCCCGATTCAGAGCACATGAAGAGCAGTGTGGAAGTAGTCATCCTCACTCATGGTTACCAACACTCTGCTCTCTTAGGAGTCCACACTTTGCTCATATCTCATCTCAGTGCCATCCTCATGGAGAGCCGCAGTGCGGTACGAGATTCCATCCAGGCCACAGTGGACCATGTCTTGGAGCAGCATTACCAGGCTGCCAAGGTAATAAGAAATTCACTTCTTTTTCTTTTTCTTTTGAATATCTTTATTTATTTATTTATTTATTTTTATGTGGTGCTGAGGATCGAACCCAGTGCCTCCCGCATGCAAGGCAAGCACTGTACCACTGAGCTACAATCCCAGCCCCAGAAATTCACTTCTTTCTAAGAAAAAGAGAGTGTAGAGCAACAGGGCCTCAGACTCCCTGCCCCTTAATGCCCATTCCCTCCTCCTCTGCCACCCAGGCAGTGGTGTAACACTGCATCCAGCCTAGAAACTCAGGCTTTCACAGAGTCACTATAGCCAGCTTGCTTAGTTTTATCTCCTTCTAGGTGGGTTTGAGTAAATAGGGACAGAAATAATATAGAAAATGACCAATACTGTGTCTACTTATATCTCCCTATTCCATATATCCTCTGGAGCTGCTGCTTCCCTAAACCTTACCTTCTTCCCTCATTTTCCTAATTCTATTTTTTTTTTTTTTTTTTTTTTGGTACTGGAGATTGAACTCAGGGGCACTCGACCACTGAGCCACATCCCCAGCCCTATTTTGTGTTTTATGTAGAGACAGGGTCTCACTGAGTTGCTTAGTGCCTCGCCGTTGCTGAGGCTGGCTTTGAACTTACGATTCTCCTGTCAGCCTCCCAAAGTGCTGGGATTACAGGCATGCGCCACTGTGCCCAGCTTCCTAATTCTTTATAATACCACGTTCTCCTCTTACCTGACTTTCTGAATTCCTTTATCCTGCACACTTTTGGTAACACATTTCCTACTTTGTATAGCTCCCTTTTCAGGAAAAAAAACCCAGCCATCCTAAACAAGCGAACTTAAAACTTTAAGCAGTACCTGCTCTGTTGCCCGGTGTCTTACTGCTTGTCTTTCCTGAATGTGCATGTGTCAGTAAGTCATATCTATGAAAGGAGAGAACATTTAAAAAATTTATTGGAATCCCTGCATGATCTCAGTAAGAATTATTGTTAGGGGGCAGGGATTCTCTAAACCAGCAGTCTGAGATTAATGTGGTCTCCCCTTCACTTGTAATGTTCTCCAGGCTCATCAGAAACTGCAGGCCTCACTCTCAGTGGCTGTGAATTCTGTCATGAGTGTGGTGACTGGAAGCACCAACAACAGCTTCCGAAAGACATGTCTCCAGGCTCTTCAGGTTAGTAGGAGATTGGGGCATGCTTAAAGGTGCCAGGGTTTTTCCGGGCATGGTGGCGCATGCCTGTAATTCCAGCAGCTCAGGAAGATGAGGCAGGAGGATTGTGAGTTCAAAGCCAGCCTCAGCAACTTAGTGAGGCCCTAAGCAACTCAGTGAGACTGTGTCTCTAAATAAAATACAAAAAAGGGCTGGGTATGTGGCTCAGTGGTTGAGTGTTCCTGGGTTCTATCCCCAGTACCAAAAAAACAAAAACAAAAAGTGCCAGGGCTTTAACAACATCCTGTTACCACAGTGCTTTTAGAAATATCTTTTCATTTGCTTCCACTGTGATTCTACATAATACCAGGTCTAAGTGTTTTAAGAAGCGTTAGTTGAATGAATGATAGTATGTTTACTATTTTATAAATGAGAAAAGTTATTTAAGATCTGTGCTTCCATTAGGTCACATAGATAGTTAACAAAGAGGTAGGATTAGATTTGTGATTCCCAATCCTTTGTTGAAGAATGCTTTTCTACCTCCCAGTAAGAGAACGCATTGGAAACAACCAAGCAACCATGCATTATATGTATGTGACAATTATAGAGTAGTGTAGAGGGTATTGGAATCAGAAGTTTGGCTTCAAATCCTGACTTATTTATGTACTTGCTATGTGGACTTAGGCCTACATTTAACTTCTCTGAGCCTTTTCTACAAATTGGAAAAAATAATAGACCCTCATAGGGTGAAGACTGAATGTGTGCTATCATCTTGAATTTTTGCATTTTCCCAAATTTTACATTAAAATCCTAACTGCCGGGCTGGGATTGTGGCTCAGTGGCAGAGCACTTGCCTTGCCTGTGTGAGGCCCTGGGTTCTATTCTCAGCACCATGTATAAATAAATGAATAAATAAGGTTCCATCAACAACTAAAAGAATATTTAAAAAATAAAATAAAATAAAATCCTAACTGCCAAGGTGGTCATCTGAAGAGGTACAGAGCTTTGTGGGGATAATTAGTGTAGTTTCTATCATGAATTAAATTAGTGCCAATAATGAAAGATGTGCCATGGAGATCCTTGGCCCTTCTGCAAGTGAGGACAAAGGGAGAAGAAGTAGGCAGTCTACAAACCTGAAGAGGTCCCTTTCCAGAACCTGGCCATGCTGGCACCCTGACCTTAACTTCTAGCATCCAGAACTGAGAAATAAATTTCTATTGTTTATAACCTCACTGGTCTGTGGTAATTTGTTACAGCAGCCAGAACAGACTCAGACAGTGTGATAGCACATAGCACTTGGTAGGTTCTCAGTAAATGTGAGTTTCTTTCTATCCTTTTAGGAATATGTGCCAACCAATTGGCGTTATCAGTAGGTAACATTTATTCCATGTTTGTTGCTTCATTTTAATTTTTTTCTTAAGAAGATAGTATAACAAATTTTTAAATAATAATAAATTTATTACTACAATTTTAATTTTTGCATATTTTCTCATATATAGTTGTCACCAAAACATTGTATTTTCATATGTAATTTGACATATTCCCATTGTAACAGTCCTAGAATTTTGCTTTGGTTAATTGATATTCCACTGTGTTGTTTTAATTTAATAAACCATTCCTCCAATGTTAGATATTTAAGTTGATAACGTACTTTATGCTGATATAAATAGTGCTTCACTTAATATTTATTGTAATAGCCAGGCATAGTGGTGTATACCAGCAACTCAGGAGGCTGAGGCAGGAGGATCACTAGTTTAAAGCCAGCCCCAGCAATTTAGCAAGGCCCTAAGCAACTTAGTGAGACCCTGTCTCAAAATAAAAAATAAAAAGGGCTTTGGATGTGGCTCAGTAGTTAAGCACCCCTGGGTTCAATCCCCAAGTACCAAACACACACACACACACACACACACACACACACACACTTATGGTGATAGCTTGCTTATTTTGAATTATTTCCAAGAATGTATTTCTATAAGTAGAATTACTGAGTCAGAGGGTATAACTAGTACATTTTATCATAGCTTCACCTTTCTGGATCATGTGGATAACTACCAGGGTAGTTAGAAGAAGCCTAACTTTTGTTCTACCTGTGAGATTTTGGGGGGATCACTTCTTTTTGAATTTCAATTTTCTCATCTATAAAATTAATATTTTGTATTGGGCAATTAGTGGCCCCCTTTAATATCTTACAATTCTGTATTATAAATTATCAAGGCTGTTGCTCATTCCCATGGGTACAGATTGTACTCCTTTGGTTCCTCTCCTCCCTAAAAGGATTGTCTGAGTAAGAGCTCTTATATTGGCCTAAGTGGTTCATTGGAGCCTTTGTTCTCTTGGAACTTACTCTACATAAAAGCAGTTTTATAACCCCTTCATGAACAGCTGGATCTCTGGGATATTTATTTCCCGTAGATATAAGAGAACCAAGACCTTGGTTAAAGAATCTTGGCTAAGCAACAGAAATGAGAAGACATATGGGAGCCATAACTACCTATCTCATACCAAGTACTCTGGGCATTTTTTCTGTGTCTCCTGCTCCCATAGAGATGAAGGAAACTCTGAACACAATGCGAGGAATGTCATTGTTCTGTGCATCATCCTCTCCCCATTTAAATGTCCTCTGAGTATTCTGCTTTGGTTTCCAGTACTGGAACTCATCACTTTCTATTTCTGGCCTTGTTTAGGCAGCTGACACACAGGAGCTTGGGACAAAACTGCACAAAATATTTCTTGATGTCACCCAGCACCGATTTCTTCACCACTGCTCATGTGATGTGAAGCAAGTAAGTGCAAAGTAATAATCAGTACTTGGTGGACAGCTACCATTTTAATACGTGGGGATCTTGAATTCAAGGTGGGGCAGTACAGGTACTTTAGATTGCACAGTCTGAGGCTAGTCTTTCATCAAGGAAGCCAGAGGTCTAGAAAAACTTTCTAGAATAAAGTATTACATAGGGGTTGAGAGCATGGTTAAACATTGCTTAAATTCCATTTCTGCTACTGTCATTATGGAAGTTATTTAACCTTTCTTTTTTTTTAATTAGTTTATTTAGTTGCATTTCAAGTCATAGTACATATATAGAGCTCTGTTTTTCCATTTCTCTGGTTGCAAACCAGATAAAGTCACACCATTTGTGTCTTCATGTTATTTAACCTTTCTTAAGCCTCAGCTTTTACAAATTTTTTTTATATTGGGAATTGAACCCAGGGCCTCAAGCACTCTACCACTGAGCTACATTTCCAGCACTTTTTAAAAAAAATTTTTATTATATCAAGACAGTCTCACTATGTTGCCCTACCTGGCATCAAACTTGAGATCCTCCCTGTTTCAGCCTCCCGAGTTGTTGGGATAATAGGTATGTGTCACTGAACCCAGCTAAGCCTCAGCTTCTTTATCAGTAAAATAGGAATGATACATGTCCAAAATTATTGTTGTGAAGTTTGGATAAGATAATGTATATAAAGTGGTAAGCACATGTCTACTATTACAATGGTTATGATATGGTTTGATTCTTGTATATAGTTTTGACTAATAAAAAATGTACCTTCAGGGCTGGGATTGTGGCTCAGCGGTAGAGTGCTTGTCTTGCATGCATAAGGCACTGGGTTTGATCCTCAGCACCACATAAATATAAATAAATAAACTAAAGATATTAAAAAATGCACCTTCATCTGTTCACCCTTCTTGATGCTGGAGATCTAAAGTTACATCAATTAAGATTTCTACCCTTAAAGAAGTCAAATAGCTTCCACTTGTTTTGTGTTAGCTCCTCAAGGGAGATCATAACTAGGAAATTCTGAATATCTCCTGATTTTAGATATAGCTGGTAGTACTGATCCAGCTGAAGTCCCACCCTTCTGACTTTCTGAGCTCTAACCAGTAGGATTGACTCTTTTGGAGCTAAAGCATAACATAATAAACAAAAGATGAGACAAGAGAATCACGAGTTCAAAGCCAGCCTCAGCAACAGTGAGGTGCTAAGCAACTCAGTGAGACCCTGTCTCTACATAAAACACAAAATAGAGCTGGGGATGTGGCTCAGTGGTCGAGTTCAGTCTCCAGTACCAAAATAAATAAATAAATAAACAAACAAAAGAGATTAAAGAAAAAATTAATACATGGCGGTCTGGCCAAGATGAAATAATAGGGACTAGATTTGTCTCCTCCCCAAATTAACAAAGATTCTGGACACATATATGCAGTGGCTCTTAAGATATTAGATATCAGGCAATAAGTGGAATAGTCATTTGCAAGAGATGGAAAACAAATTTGACTTTGCTTCATTAAGCAAAATGATTGCCCCCAGAACACTGCTTAGAGATTGTATGGAGGACAGAGAACATGGAGAGGGAATCCAGACAAAGCTTGGTGGTCTCCCTAAGTTGAATAGGTGAAACTAGGAATCCAGGGATACTGTCTTAGTCTGTTTTATGTGACTATAACAAAATATCCTGTACTTTATAAAGGAAAGAGGTTTGTTTGCCTTACGATCCTGATGGCTAGAAAGTCCAGATGGCACCAGGTGCAATGGCGCTCACCTGTAATTCCAGTGACTTTGGAGGCTGAGGCATGAGGATGGCAAATTTGAGGCCAGCTTTGGCAATTTAGTGAGACCCTATGTCAAATAAAAGGAGGCTGGGGGGGCTGGGATTGTGGCTCAGTGGTAGAGAGCTTGCCTTGCATGCGTGAGGCACTGGGTTCGATCCTCAGCACCACATACAAATAAATAAAATATTGTGTCCTTCTCAACTAAAAAAAATATATTAAAAAAAAAGGAGGCTGGGAATATGGTGATGTTGTTCAATGTTATGATGCCCCTGAGCTCAATCCCCAGTACCCCACAGACATACATATAAACACAAAGAAAAGAAGAAAGAAAGGGGAAAAAAAGAAAGTCCAAATGGCATGACACTAATATCTGGTGAGGGAGAAAACCAAGAGACTGGGGAGGTGCTAGGCTCTAATCTGCCCTGCCAGACTCAGTCCACTTCTTGAGATCAGCATTAATGGCTGGTCTCCTAAGGCAGTCATGATCCAGTTCCCTCCCACTAGGCCCCACTCCTAAAGGTTACACCACATTTCAGGACTGTCACATTGGGAACCAAGCCTCCAGCATGTAAACCTTTGGGGAAATAACCTTATCCAAACCATAGCAGACGGCAAGGCAGCTAAGTCTTCAGGGAAGAGTACCAGAGAGAAGAGAGCCATGCACAGAAAGAAAGTTCGGAATATCTGTAGAAGAATTCCCTCTCTATATTTAGTTGAATACTAATCAGCTCATTTCTGTGAAGAAACTGTCCAGATGAAGAACCACTCACAAGGATTAGAGGGAACAATATGCAGAGCTTACACAGGGCTACGAATAGACTGCTCCTGTCATGCAGAGAGGAAACCTCATAGCCTGAGGAGCATCAGGTGGAATACTGAGAATACTAAGAAGAATCTTACCTTAGGACTGGAGAAAAACTAAACCTACAATAAACAATCCTCTGTTTCTAACAATATTTGAAAGCAGAAGCAAGGCCCAAAAGGATCAAAATGTTTTCAATGGCATTACAAAATGAAGTTCAAGAGTATTTATAGGAATAGCCAGGCGCATTGGCACACACCGGTGATCCCAACGCTTGGGAGGCTGAAGCAGGAAGATAAAAAGTTTGAGACCAACCTCAGCAACTAGTGAGACCCTGTCTCAAATAAAATCAAAATAAAAAATAACTGGGAATGTAGCCCAGTGATAGAGTACTTGTCTATCATGCCCAAGGATCTGGGTTCAATCCCCAGTACTGAGGAAAAAAAATACCCAGAACCCACAATCCACCAAGGTAATATTTGTAGTGCCTTGCAAGCCATAGAAAACTAGCAGCCTTGCTAAGAAGCAAGAAAAAGCATCCCACAAGGACAAAACTTGATCAAAACTGACCTAGAGGGGCCGGGATGGTGACTCAGAAGTAGAGCACTTGCCTAGCATGTGTGAGGCACTGGGTTCGATTCTCAGCACCACATATAAATAAATGAATAAAATAAAGGTATTGTGTTCATCTATAACTAAAAAAAACTGACCTAGAACTGACATAGCACTTAGAATTAGTAGATAAAGACATTAAAAGTTATTTTTTTAATATTTTGTAATTTTTTCAGTGTGGCCATTTTGAAGGGTGGAGTTTGATCTAAAAAATGATACTGCATTTTGAGATCTTTTACAGAGAAATTACCATCATGACTGATTTTCAAAATATCTTTAGTGTTGCAAGACTCACATGGTAAACATAAAACTGCTATACATATTCAAATAATGTATGTATATTCAGTGGAAAACAAAAACTCATTAGTAGCAGCTATTTCTTTTAAGAACTGCAGCTAATAGGATAAGTTGATGACATGGTTAGCACAATTTAATTGGCATTCCTTTTGGAAGTGAGAGATTAACTTCTTTACAAAAAGAACAAGTCATTTTTTTAAATTAATTAATTAATTTTTTTAGTTGTAGGTGGACAGAATATCTTTATTTTATTTTTATGTGGTGCTGAGGATTGAACCCAGTGCCTCATATGTGCTAGGCACGCATGCTACCACTGAGCCATAACCCCAGCCCAGAACAAGTCATTTTAATACATAGCGTTTTTATATCTCTGCAGCCATGTCACAAAAGGCTTGCCAAGGCAGGGGAAACTTCAGGCCTCACAGAACTGCAGTCAAGTGAAACCATAAATAATACTGAACAAAGTTTACCATCTGATCAATGGATAATGCTTTCAAGGCATTAAATTAGCTTACCTTCTGCAGTATTTAAGCTGTTTACATTGATGATCACATTCATGCAGTGCTTACTATAAGGGAGACAGAACCAGTGGTTTGGACTAAAATATGATGTGAAGCCATTCCTTGGGTTCCACATAATTTGTGGCAGTCACTGACAGGCTGCTTAAAAAGTGATGTCTACTTGATTCATTGTGGTGGAACAGCCCAGTGAAAAGAAAATAAACTTTATTACTATTCCAGTTGACTTAGCTCTTAAGGAGACACGGGAGCTCCTTAAGATCCAGATGCATTTGACTGTCATTTTTATGAAGTTTTCCTTCAGGTGAAACTACTACATTGCCTCCCATAAAACAGTTATAACTGTATTCCATGTAATGCAGAAGCTAGATGGACATGTTAAGTAGAGATATGGAAGTTACAAAAAATAGACCCAAAGCAAACTTTTAGATGAAAACTACAATGTCTGAGATGAAAATTACATTGAATAGTAATAATGGCACATAAGACATTTAAGGAAAAACACAGCAATAGAAACTACTGAAACAAAACACTGAGGTCTTAAAAAAAAGACTATAAATAAATAAATAATAGCATATCTGTGAGCTGTAGTACAATTTGAAGTAGCCTAATATGTATATTTGGGAAAGATAGAGAAGAAGGGGTTTAGTACTGGGGATTGAACCCAGGAGGCACATACCCACATCCCCATCTCTTTTTATTTACTTATTTATTTTATCTTAAGACAGAGTTTTGCTACTTTTCTTTTTTTAAAATATTTTTTTAGTTGTCAATGGACCTTTATTTCATTTATTTATATGCGGTGCTGAGAATTGAACCCAGTGCCTCACACATGCTAGGCAAGCGCTCTACCACTGAGCCACACCCCAGCCCGGTTTTGCTACTTTTCTTAGACCCTTGCTAAGTTGCTGAGGCTGGCCTTTTTTTTTTTTTTTTTGCAATCCTCTTGCCTCAGCCTCCTGAGTCACTGGGAGTATAGAATTGTGCCAGAATTCCAGAAAATATACTTGAAGAAATTATGGCTGAAATTTTTTCAAGTATGTTGAAACCTGTAAATCCGCTTATCTAAGAACCACAATGAACTCTAAGCCCAAGAAGCATAAAGAAAGCAACACCAAATCATATAATAATTAAATCAGTTAAAATCAGTGATAAAGAAGAAATCTTAAAAGCAGAGGTGGGGAAAACCCATGTAATGTATGTACAAGGAAACAGTGATAAAGATTACAGCAGACTTCTCTTTGGAAACAGTGTAAGTTAGAAGAAAACAAAGCAGCATCTTTACAGTATCAGGGAAACCTCCTGACCTAAAATATTTTACTGAGCAAAAATATCTTTAAAAGCAAGATTAAATAAAGATTTTTCTCTAACATATAAAATATGAAATAATTCATTATCAGCTGACAAATGTAAAATCCTTCAAGCAGAAGAAAAGTGATACCAAGTAGAACCTAGATCTACACAAAGGAATGGAGAGCACTGGAAATTGTAACTACATGAGTAAATATACTTTTTGTTATTATTTAAACCTCTTTAAAACATTGACTTTTTTTTCAATGCTGGGGATTGAACCCAGGACTCACACATGCTGGGTAAGTGCTGTACCACCAAACTATATTCCAACCCCAAAACTGACTTTTTAAAAGCAAAAATAATAACAATTTGTGACCTATATGTAAATAAAATGTGTAACACTGATAGCACACAGACCAGGAGTAGAGAAATGGACATACAGTAATAAGGTCTCACACGATATGTAGAATGATATACTATTAAAGGCAGACTGAGCTAAAAGGAACCATTAAGATAACACAAGAGGGGCTGGGATTGTAGCTCAGCGGTAGAGCGCTTGCCTCACATGCGTGAGGCCCTGGGTTCGATCCTCAGCACCACATATAAAGCAATAAAATAAAGACATTGTGTCCATCTACAACTAAAAAAATATTTAAAAAAAAAGATAACACAAGAAGGACTTACAAGCCAGGGAAGGAGTTAAAATGGAATCATAAAAATAATCCAAAAGAAGGCAGAAAATGAGGAAAAGGGAAGTATAGATGATGCCAGCAGAGGACAGTTATGAAGGTAGTTTATTCAACCCACATCATTTATCCCATATGTTGGTCTAAACCCACTTAAAAGATAGAGATTGTTAGATTGGATAAAGGAGCACGAGTCATCTATATGCAGTCTGTAAGTATCCCACTTTAAATATAAAGACACAAAAAGATTAAAAGTAAAAGGATGGAAAAAGATATGCCATGCTAATGAAAAGAGAGCTAGAGGCTGTGTTAATATTAGACAAAGTAGATTTCAGAACAAGGGATAAAGAGGGTCACCTCATCACGAACGCGTCAGGCATCATTAGGACAGTTACAGATGTTCCTCAGCTTCATCCTGACAAACCCATCACGAGTTGAAAATATTGTCAGTCAAAATGCATTTAATAGGGCCTGAGGTTATGGCTCAGCGGTTGAGCACTTGCCTCGCATGCATGAGGCACTGGGTTCAATCCTCAGCACCACATAAAATAAATAAAAATATTGGGTTCATCTACAACTAAAACAAAATATTTTTTAAAAAATGCACTTAATAGGGTTAGAGTTGTGGTTTAGTGGTAGAGCGTTGGCCTAGCATGCATGAGACACTGGGTTTGATGCCTAGCACCACATTAAAAAAACTAAATAAACAAAATAAAGGCATTGTTTCCATCTGCAACTAAAAATATTTTCTTTAAAAAATGCATTTAATAACCTAACCTACTGAACATCATAAATTAACCTCACCTACCTTTAAGCTCAAAATGCTTGTATTAGCTTATAGTGGGACAGAATCATCTACCATAAATCTACTGTATAAAATGTTGAGTATCTCACGTAATAGCACTGAGTATTACACTGAAAATGGAAACAGAATGATTTGTCAAGGACTAACTGTAGTCTTAAACATTCAAGTACCTTTTATGAGAGCTTTAAAATACATGAAGTGAAACTAATATAACTGTAAGGAAAAATAGATACACATTTATATTTAGATATTTCAACATAATTCTCTTAATAATTGACAGGATGGGTAGATAGAAAATCAGTAAGTCTATAGAAATCTTCAATAACACTATTAATCAGTTTGACCTACTTGATGTTTATAAAACCACTCTGCTACTGCAAACTGGTGCAACCAATCTGGAAAGCAGTATAGAGAGTCCTTTAAAAACTTGGAATGGAACCACCATTTGATCCAGCTATTCCACTCCTTGGCCTATACCCTAAAGATTTAAAAACAGCATACTACAGTGACGCAGCCACTTCAATGTTTATAGCAGCACAATTCACAATTGCAAAACTGTGGAAGCAACCCAGATGCCCTTCAATAGATGAATGGATAAAGAAACTGTGGTACATATATACAGTGGAATATTATTCAGCAATAAAAAGAATAAAATTATGGCATTTGCAGGTAAATGGATGGAATTGGAGAACATTATGCTAAGCAAAGTAAGCCAATCCCAAAAAACCAAATGCCGAATGTTCTATCTGATTAGTGGATGCTGATACATAAGGGGGATGGGAATGGGGAACACAGGAGAAATGGAGGAACTCTGGATGGGGCAGAGGGAGTAGGGGAGGGAAAGGGGAATGGGTGTAGTAAAGATGGTTGATTGAGATGTTCATCACTACCCTAGGTGCATGTATGAAGACACAAATGGTGTGACTCTATCTGGTTTGCAACCAGAGAAATGGAGATTGAGCTCTATATATGTACTATGACTTGAAGTGCATTTAAATAAATTAATTTAAAAAACCACTCCACCCAACCACAGAAAAACATACATTTTTTCAAGTATATGGGACATTTAGGAAGATAGAACATATTCTGAGCCATCAGTTAGGTCTCAATAAATTTAAGCTTATCTGAAGTCATAGGAAGTATATTTAAAAAAATTTTTTTTTCGTACCAGGGATTGAACTCAGGGACACTTGACCACTGAGCCACATTCCCAGCCCTATTTTGTGTTTTATACAGAGACAGGGTCTCACTGAGTTGCTTAGCGCCTCGCAGTTGCTGTGGCTGACTTTGAACTCGTGATTCTCCTGTCTCCCAAAAGTGCCTCCCAAAGTGCTGGGATTAAAGGCGTGTGCCACTGCACCCAGCTAGAAGTACATTTTGACCACAATAGAATTATTAAAGTAAAATCAGTAATAGAAAGAAAATTTCAAAGTATTTGTAAAATAGTTATAAACACAAAATCAGAAGGGAAATTAGAAATAATTGAACAGGGCTGGGATTGTAGCTCAGTGGTAGAGCGTTTGCCTCGCATGCGTGAGGCACTGGGTTCGATCCTCAGCACCACTTACAAATAAATAAAATAAAGATATTGTGTCCATCTACAACCAAAAAAAATTAAAAAAAAAGAAATAATTGAACAAAAATGCAATTTATCAAAATTTGTGGGGTACTGCTAATGTAGAAAATGCCTGTATGATAAAAGAAAATATTATCAAATCAGTTAACCTCACCGGTTACCCAGAACAAACAGAACAAATTAAACGTAAAATAAACAAAAGAAGTGAAATAATAAATTTTGGAGTGGAAATTCTTTTTTTTTTTTGGTACTGGGAATTGAACTCAAGGGCACTGGACCACTGAGCCACATCCCCAGCCCTATTTTGTGTTTTATGTAGAGACAGGGTCTCACTGAGTTGCTTAGCGCCTCGCCATTGCTCAGGCTGGCTTTGAACTCGCGATCCTCCTGTCTCAGCCTCCCTAAGTGCTGGGATTACAAGCGTGAGCTACCGCGCCCGGCTTGGAGTGGACATTTTTTAAAAATAGAGAAAAAATGAAACAAAAAGATGGATCATTAAGAACATTAATAAAACTGATAAACATGTAGCCAGACTAATCAATATAAAATAGAGGGCACCAGTTGCCACTATCAGAAATTAGAAAGGTGGCATCAGTTGTTCATCAGTATGAGCAACTCTATGGCAGTACATTTGACCATGTAAATGAAATGGACAGATTCCTTAAAAGATAGGAATTACCAAAGTTCACTAAGAAGAAACACCCCTATAAACAGTATAATTCTTTATCTATTAAGGAAATTGAATTTTTAGTTAAAAGCCTTTCCGCAGTCTCCAGAATGTATAAAGAACTCTCAAAGCTCATTAATAAGAAAATGTCAGTTTTGGGCTCGGGTTGTGGCTCAGTGGTAGTGTGTTTGCCTAGCATGTGTGAGGCACTGGGTTCAATTCTCAGCACCATATATAAATAAATGAATAAAATAAAAGTCCATCAACAACTAAAAAAAATTTAAAAAAAGAAAATGCCAGTTTTTTAAATGGGCAAAAAATTTGAATATACACTTCACCAAAGATATAGATATACAAGGGGCTGGGATTGTGGCGCAGTGGTAGCATGCTCGCCTAGCACGCGTGAGGCACTGGGTTCGATCCTCAGCACCACATAAAAACAAAGATATTCTGTCCACCTAAAACTAAAAAATAAATAAATAAATATTTTTTTAAAAAATATATAGATATATAAACATTAAACACATGAAGTCAACATCATTAGTCAGTTCAAAAAATTCAAATAAAAGCCACAATTAGATATCATGTTATACCCATTTGGAATAAAAATACTGTATCACTGGGTGCAGTGGCATGTGCCTGTTGTACTATTGTCCCTGTTCAGGAGAAGGAGGCAGGAGGATCTACTTGAGCCCAAGAGTTGGAGGATGGTCTGAGCAACATAGCAAGACCATGTCTCAAAAAAAAAAAAAAAAAGGAAGGAAAAGAAAAAAGACTATATACCAAGTGTTAGCAAAATGTTGAAGAACTGGAACTTTTATACCCTGTTTGTGGGAATGAAAGATGGTACAACCACTTCAGAAAACAGTTTGGCAATTTCTTTAAAAGTTAAATGTGGCTGGGTGCGGTGGTGCACACCTATAATCCCGGCAGTTCAGGAGGCTGGGGCAGGAGGATTGCAAGTTCAAGGCCAGTCTCAGCAACTAGTGACCCTAAGCAATTTAGCAAGACCCTGTCTCAAAATAAAAATAAAAAAAATTAAAAAGGGCTGGGGATGTGGCTCAGTGGTTAAGAGCCCCTGGGTTCAATCCCCAGTTTAAAAAACAAAAGTTTAAAAAAAATGTTAAATATGTACCTATCATATGATCTAGGTATTTCACTCCTGGATATTTACCCAAGCTAAATAAAAGCTATGTACACATAAAAGCTATGTATATGTATGTACACATAAACACTAATGTTTATAGCATCTTTAACAAGTCTAACACAGGGAACAACCCAATGTCAGCAGGTAAATAAATAAGCAAATTTTAGCTTATCCATACAATGGAACAATACTCAGCAATAAAAGGAATGAACTGTTGATACACAGAACATGGATGCATATTTAAATAGCCATTCTGGGGGCTGGGGTCGTGGCTCAGTTGGTAGAGCGCTTGCCTCGCACGCGTGAGGCACTGGGTTCGATCCTCAGCACCACATACAAAATACATACATAAATAAACAAAATAAAGGTTGTTTAAAAATAAACAAATAAATAGCCATTCTGAGTGAAAAAAATCCAGAAATAGTCAAGAGTGCAGACTTTTACTCATACATTGCTGGTAGTACTGCAAATTGGTGCAGCTACACTGGAAAGCAGTATGGAGATTCCTCAGAAAACCTGAAATAGAACCACCATTTGACTCAGTTACCCCACTTCTCGGCATATACACAAAGGACTTAAAATCAGCGTGCTATAGTGATGCAGCCATATCAATATTTATAGCAACACAATTCACAACAGCTAAGCTGTGGAACCAACCTAGGTACCCTTTAGCAGATGAATGGATAAATAAAATGTGGTGTATATATATGCAATAGAATATTACTCAGTCATAAATAAGAATGAAATATTGCATTTGCTGATAAACGGATGGACCTGGAGACTATCATGCTAAGCGAAATAAGCCAATCCCCAAAAACCAAGGGCCAAATGTTTTCTCTGATATACAGATGCTAACACACAATAAGGGGAGCTGGGAATAGAAGTTCATTAGCTTAGACAAAGGGGAATGAAGGCAAGAGAGGGGCAAGGGGAATAGGAAAGACAGTAGAATAAATAGGACATAACTTTCCTATGTTCATAAATGAATACATGACCAATGTAACTCCACATCATGTACAACCACAAGAATGGGAAGTTATGTTCCATCTGTGTATAGTATGTCAAAATATACTCTACTGTCATGTATATCTAAAAAAAAACAATAAAAAATTTAAAATTTTTTTCAAACCAATCAAATAACTTAGGAAAATAAATAAAAATTGCAAACATTTGATCTGTAATCCAAATAAAAAAATATTGTTGAATAGAGAATGATACTACTGGAAAGGAGAACAATTTGTGTTTAAATGTCAGTTTTAATATGTCCAGCAGAGTTCCTTACACAAACAAGACATCCACCAATTGCCAGTATATTTTCCTCTACCCCAGGAGAGAATGTTAAATGTTACCTGCCAGAGAGAGTCTTTATGCTCAGGAAAGAGCTCAAAGTACTTGTGGGCCAGCTGCACTGGAGGTGGAGTTTGCAGCTTCAGTTTAGTCCAGCTGTGTCCGAAGTTGGTCAAATTCACAAAGGTATAATAACCCCAGACGGTCATTCCCATAGTTACATAAATTGGTCATGAAAATGCTGATCTGAAAGATAAATAAAAATGACCTCACAATATCATCTGCTTAAGCTCAAAAGTGGCAACAAAATGGGATGGGGCTGTATCTCAGTGGTAGATCACTTGCCTAGCATGTGTGAGGCACTGGGTTCAATTTTCAGCACCACATATAAAGAAATAAACATCTATTGACAACTAAAAATACATATATATATATTTTAAAAAGTGGCAGCAAAAGCTCCAGAAAGCATGTCTCCTTACCTTAGAATTTCATAAAGAGTTCAATTATCTTTTTATATGGAAAGACCAACATTTAACTTCTATATCAAACTAGTACTCAAAGTTACTCTTAAAATTAAAGTTGTTATTGAGCCAGGTGCAGTGGTGCACGCCTGTAATCCCAGCCGCTCAGGAGACTGAGACTGGAAGATTGTGAGTTCAAAGCCAGCCTCAGCAACCACAAGGCACTAAGCAACTCAGGGAGACCCTGTCTCTAAATAAAATACAAAATAGGTGGACACAATACGTTTATTTTATTTATTTATTTTTCATGTGATGCTGAGGATTGAATCCAGTACCTCACATGTGCTAGGCAAGTGCTCTGCCACTGAGCTACAACCCCAGCCCCCAAATGTATTTTTTTTTTTTTTTTTGGTACTGGGCGCGGTGGCTCACACTTATAATCCCAGCACTTAGGGAGGCTGAAACAGGAGAATCGCGAGTTCAAAGCCAGCCTCAGCAATAGCGAGGCACTAAGCAACTCAGTGAGACCCTGTCTCTACATAAAACACAAAATAGGGCTGGGGATGTGGCTCAGTGGTCGAGTGCCCCTGAGTTCAATCCCCGGTACCAAAAAAAAAAAAATAGGACTGAGGATGTGGCTTAGTGGTCCAGTTCCTCTAAGTTCAATCCCCAGTATCAAAAAAAACCCTAAAGTTGTTACTGAGAATGGCATTCCTCACTGCGTATTCAAAAGTATAGTGTAACTTTCAATATCAAATTTTCCCTGTTATGGAATTAATATCATCAAACCCCCAGATCAATTAATTTTAAGACTAGTGAAGTGCCAGAATTAGATCAGTTCTAAAATTAAAACATTGGTCCAGATATTTTCTGATGTAGACACATATATATATGTTGAAATGGAATCAGACTTGAGTAAACTTTGTTTCTTTATTGTCTAATGGAGATTTTTTACTACAATAAAGGATTTTGATTATTTTCTCCATAAAGAAATGATAAGTGGGGGCTGGGGCTGTAGCTCAGTGGTAGAGCGCTTGCCTAGCATGCATGAGGCACTGGGTTCAGGCCTCAGTACCACATATAAAATAATAAATGAATAAAATAAAAATCCATTAACAACTAAAAAAAAATTTTAAAAAAAAGAAATGATAAGTGGAGCTGGGGCTGTAGCTCAGTGGTAGAGCACTTGCCTAGCATGTGTGAGGCAGAGTTTGATCCTCACCACCACATAAATATAAATAAATAAAATAAAGGTATTTTGTCCATCTACAACTAAAAATATTTAGAGATAAAAAGAAAAAAGGCAATGATAGCTGGGCACGGTGACACATGCCTGTAATCCCAGCACTTTGAGAGGCTGAGGCAGGAGGATCGCAAGTTCAAAGCCAGCCTCAGCAATGGAAAGGCGCTGAGCAAATCAGTGAGACCCTGCCTCCAAATAAAACACAAAATAGGGCTGGGGATGTTGCTCAGTGGTCAAGTACCCCTGAGTTCAATCCCTGGTACCAAAAAAAAAAAAAGATAAGTGTTTGAGAAGATAATTGACTAACCTCATTTGCATATTATGTTATATATACATATATTGAAACATCATAGTTCAATTTTTGTGTTTTAATGTATCAGTTAAAATTAATTTAATTTTATAAAACTAATAATGCTGGCACAGAAATTAATTACATTTAGCTAAAACCTTTTCATACTCACTAATCCTTTTATGGTTTTTCATACCTCAGTATTTACTCTAAAAATATATGGCATTTCGGTTACTGTTGTTCTTTTTTGTATCATAAACTAAGGAAAAGTGAAATCTATATTGCTCTGGACAGACCAATCAAAATTCTGAATGTGATTACAGAGATAATCTAATGTACAGTCTACCAGGCATTGTAGCAAGAATTAAAAATACCAAATAAAGGAGAAATGGCATAATTTTGATCTAAATTTCAGAAATTACTTATGCAACTCATAAAAAGAGTTCCTTTCCTATAGCAATATATTTGTTCTTAAATGCCAAATTATTTTAAAATATAAGTGGTTTAAAAAGTAATTTTACTATCAATTATATGTAGATTTAGCTATAAATGTTCAGAGCAACCAAAGTATTAGAATGAAGTACTTTATTAATTTTATTAACTTTATTAATTTTATTAATAAAGTAGGAAAATGTTACAATTAATATTAGAATAAATATAACATTGGAATTGAACAGTAAATATAGAAGATAAATGTCTCAAAAGCTGTTTGATATGGTTGTTTACTTTTTAAGAGATCATGCTGTTTGACATGGTTATTTTGGGCTATTTGGAAATAAAAATGGGTATGCTGTTAAGAAAAAAAAGAATGCATACCCTCTGCTTGCATTTCTACAAAATTCTATAAAAATGCCAAGAAATCTATATTTTTATGTCAGTGGTTGCTTGAAGATGAGAGGTAGGAAGGTTGAAAGGAATCATTATAAAGGACAGCAGGAATCTTGTGGGTGATATATTCATTAACTTTGATTGTGGTGATAGTTGCACAGGATATGTATGTGTCAAAACTTAACAAACTGTCCATTTTATATGCATGTAGTTTATTTTTTTTAATATTTATTTTTTAGTTGTAGGTGGACAGAATATCTTTATTTTTATGTGGTGCTGAGGATCAAACTCAGTGCCTCATGTGTGCTAGGTGAGCACGCTACCACTGCGCCATAACCCCAGCCCGCATGCAGTTTATTTTTGTCAGTTATATACACTGTTTCTAAGAGAATAGCAGGGCCTTTAGCATGTCCTCTGTATTTTTTCTCCCGCTACTTCCTCTGCTTGTCTTATTTAATGGGGAAGTTTAGGTGCCTGGGTGTCAAAGGATCATGGCATTTCATGGATTTGCCCATCTTCCTCTTCAGTGTGACTGCAGAGGCCCAGCTGCTGCTGTTAATGCTGAGTTCCTGTTAATGCTGTCTTCACCACGACTTTTGTCATGGCCCTACGCACTCTCTAGGAAGCACCTTCCTCGGATACATCTGTTAGCTCACTGCAGATACTCTCACTGATTTTCCTCCAACTTGGAGAGCTGCTGCCCACACCTTGAGCATTTTATTTTATTTTATTTTTAAATTTTTTTTTTAGTTGTAGATGGACACAATGTCTTTATTTTATTGCTTTGTATGTGGTGCTGAGGATCGAACCCAGGGCCTCACGCATGCGAAGCAAGCGCTCTACCGCTGAGCTACAATCCCAGCCCCCACCTTGAGCATTTTAAACCAGTGCCCACTGTGTTCATTTCCTAGGGATGCTATAAGACAGTATCATCAACTTAACAGCTTAAAAACAACAGCATTTATTCTCTCATAGTTCTGGAGGCCAGAAGTCTAAAATCAAGGTAGGGACAGGGCCGCGCTCCCTGCAGAGGCTGCAGAATACTTCCTACTGCTTCCAGCTTCTGGGAGGAGAATCTAGGCTTCCTTGGCTTGTATCTCACATAACTCCAATCTCCACCGCCATCCTCACCTAGCCTGTCCCCCTCTGTGGCTCAAATGTCTCTCTGCCTTTGTCTTATAGGGACACTTATCATTGGATTTAGGGCCCACCCTAATTCAGGCTTGAATCTCCAAATCTTTAATTATATCTGCAAAGACCCTTTTTCCAAATAAGCTCATATTCACAGGTGCTGGGGATTTAGGAGTTGGATTTATCTTCAGCAGGGGAGCACGATAAGGCAGGTGCCATTGTCACAGGACCTGGGGCCTAGGGACAGAGAGAGACTCCTCAGGATCTAGGAGTATTTCAGCTTCTGAAGCCCTACTACTCAGATCTCCCATAGCCTAGCAAGAGCTGCAGGGGCGGGGAGTGGAAGTGGAGCGATCTGACCTCTTTACCCTGTTCTTGAGCTGTAGTGCTTTATAGTGATGGCTCAGAGCCTTGGGCCATTCATAACCCAATTAACCTGGCAGACAGCTAGAAAATTAGAGACCTTACCAGTGGCCCTAGGTCTTGGAAGAAAGGCATTTACTGGATTCCTAATCTGTGCCAAGATTTCCACTTTATCTCCACAAAGATGTTAGGAAAAAAACCAAAGTTGTACCATTTTACAGATAAGTATACTGGTTACAAAACTTTTGCAGTCTGCCTGGTCACAGCTAGTAAATGGCAAGGCCACAATCTGTACGGACATGTCCTGGCTCCAAAGCCCAGTGATACTGTGACTATGTAGGATGGGTAGCAAGCCCAGGGAAGAAGAGTGATCTTGAGCCAGCTGCACACATAATCATCACTGCTTCCCTCTGATAATGGCAACTTAGTGATAACTTTTAGTGGCGTAAGGGTGGCACCCAGTGGCTTCACCTACACACTACAAGATCAAGGATGACATAAAATTCTTTTAACTTTGAGCCAGTCCCTCAATTTCCATTTCTAAAGAAAAGGTAGAATAGGTGGCCCTCTTATGGGTAGTGCTGCTGTGAACACTTTTGTGTAGACATGTTTGTAATTCTTTTGGGTATATATCTAGAAATGGAATTGCTGGTTCATATGGTAACACTGTTTAACTGTTTTGTTTTGTTTTGGTGCTAGGAATTGAACTCAGAGCTTTGTGAATGCTAACAATAGGCACATGTTGTACCAATGAGCTACCCTCCCAGCATGTTTAACTTTTTTTGTGTGGTACTGGGAATTGAATCCAGGGGTGATTTACCACTGAGTTACATTCCAGAGCTTTATTTTGAGACAGGTTGTCACTAAATTGCTGGGGCTGGCCTTGCACTTGTGATTCTCTTGCCTTAGCTACCACAGATGCTTATATTACAGGCATGTACCATCACACCTGGCCCTGTTTATATAAGAACTTCCAAACCATTTTCCAAAGGTGGCTATACTATTTTGTATTCCTGCCAGCTTTGCAATGGTTCCAATTTCATCACATCCTAATCTATAGTCATTTCTTTCCTCCTTCTTATTGCAATCCTAGTGGGTGGCAAGTAGTGTCTCAGTGGTTTTGATTCACATTTCCCTAAGGAATAAGGATGCTGAGCATCTTTTCATGTGCTTATTCGCAATTTGTATACCTTCTTTAGAGAAATATCTATTCATATCCTTTGTCCATTTTTAAATTGGGTCGTTACTGAATTCTTTACTCTGGATTTTTAAAAAAGTACCTTATCAGATATGATTTGCATATACTTTATCCCACTCTTGTTGGGTTTACTTTTCAAGTGTCCTTTCAAGCACAAGCTTTTAATTTTGATGAAGAATTTGTATTCTTGAAAAGAAAAATGAGCTGGGAGAATTGAGTCCTGGTCTTAGTAAATACCTGTTTCTCTGTCCAGATTGGACCAACCAGTGTGGCAGAGCTCTGAAGGGCTACACATGATGACAGAATGTTCCCTGTGGCTTCCCAGGTTTGACTATCCCAGTCAGTCCTTTACTGAGTACTTACCCTGTGTATGGTACTCTACTAGCTACAAAGGGACAGACCTTCCAAGTGATTTAAGGGATAGAAAATGGACATATGCATACGAAAATGGCGAACAGCGGGCTGGGTGCAGTGTTGTACACTGGTAATTCTGGCTACATGGGAGGCTGAGGCAGAATTGCAAGTTTAAGGTCAGCCTGAGCAACTTAGACCCTGTCTTGAAAATAACAAGGATGTAACTCGAGTGGTAAAAGGAAAAGATGAATGGGCATATAGTGTGCTTCAGAGCCTGAGGAGTGGGGCAAACAGGAGGCAAGTGTCTGGAGTTCAGAGGAAGTAAGGATATGTCAGCAGTGCTAGAGTGAGCTGCAGGAGAGGCCACCAAAGGAAGCCTTTGAAGGCTGGAGGCCAGGTAGGAAGTTAAGAGGGAGTTCCAAGTGGAGGACAGCCCACCTTTGGGATTGGCTAAATCACCAGGCACACTCCTGTTTCACTGGGGCTCATTCATGCTTCTGAATAACTCACTTGGGACTTTTGATTTTTAAAGCAGCTGACCCCAGAGATAAAGGATTCAGCCCAGAGCACTGAGGATGCACATGAGAACAGCAGCCCAGAGCTCCTTGCAGGTAAGGCTTTAGCTTTTCAGGTAAGCCCTGGATTGAAACTGGGGAGGTGGAACATATGGTTTCAAGCTGTCCACTGCATCTTCATCAGCATCCTTCTGGGATCAAGTTGGGTTGGCTCCCACTGCCATTATGGGTCTTCTGAGATAGGATTAGAAATTTCTACTATGGGTTGTGCAGTTAGAAGGTACACTTGATGGAGAGGGTGAAGGTAATGTCAGATTTCAGCACTCTGAGTCCAATAATTCCCTTATCTTTCCTTTTTTTTGGTCCCAGGGATTGAACCTAGAGGTGCTCAACCACTGAGCCAAAGCCCCAGCCCTTTATTATTATTATTTATTTTGAGACAGGGTCTTGCTAAGTTGCTTAGGGCCTCACTAAATTGCTGAGGCTGGCTTTGAACTTGTGATCCTCCTGCCTCAGCCTCCCACGTCACTGGGATTATAGGCTTGCACCACCACACCTGGCTTTGTATCTTTTCTTGATCATTAGTATTGATAATGTAGCTCTCCCACATTTTAGTTGCTGCTCCTTTGAGCTCTGGAAGCTGTTCCTGCTTATAGATCCCACCTCAACTTTGATGTGTGTTATGAGGAGGTATCACTGTGTGTGATGTGGTGGCATCTGTACTGAAGTCTTTCCTTCACACCTACCTCCACCCAACTCTTGGCCTTCAGGGCCAGAAGCCACAGAGGTAATAGCAGTTCTCATGAATAGTTACTGACAACTGCTGGGCACTATTTTGGATTTTTTAAAGTTTACTAATGCTCTTCGTTCTCAAAACAATACTATGCAGTATAGGCACTATTCTCATTTTATAGATGAAGAAATTGAGGCTGAGAGCAAGGCCAATAAACTTACACAAGATCACACAGCTAGTAAATGACAGAGCCAGAATTCAAGTCCAGGCAGCCTAACTCTGATCTATCTATAGACGAGCCAAATTAGTGGAGATGCTTTCCTATACATCTTGAGTCCTTCAGACAAAACAGTACCTGGTCTTGAGGAAATTTGGGGACTGTGACTTCAGTTCCTGTGTCCTGTTGGTAAATCCCTCTATCCAGGTTACAGCCACAGCACAGTGCATGCTGTCTACGCTTAGGCTCAAGATGTGTTCCTGAATCAATCTTTCCATTGAACCATGTTTTGATTGTTGTGGAGGCTGTTGTTACTGAAAAGAATGCTGCAGTGAAGGCTTGTACAAAGCACATAAATCTAGTGTTATGAATTTAGATTTGGAGAGTTAAACATTTTTGGCAGTATGTATGCAGTGAGGAAAGGCAAAGGAATCGGTCTCTTCTCTCAGAAGGAAGAATGTTAACATTTAGTTTAGCACCTTCTGTGGACCCTGGGGAGATGCTGGGCTCTGCACAAACCTTATGGTGACCCTATGGGTTGCACTGCTCCTCTCACAGATGAGAACTCAGGCTCACAGGTCAGGTAGAGGGCTTAATTTCAGCAAGCTGCCTCCAACACCCATGCTTTCTCTATTGTGCAACACGTGCCTTAAAATCTGGTTACTTACAGCCTGGTGGGACCTCCTGGAAGATTACTTGAGTTGTTCTTCCTTAACAAACCTGCAACTGTCAGCAGCATGCACTGTGCCCCACATGGAGAGCTCCGAAGAATATTGCTGAACAACTGTGTGTTGATGCCGCTGATGGTCCATTCACTCAGGAGCCTTTGGTTCATCAGTCCTTCCCCTTCTTTCTGGCCCTCTCTCTTCAGTGGTTATTCCATTCCTTTAAAATTCTACCCAGCCTCTCCCCCTAACATAGCCTCCTACTTTACACTTACTGACTCTTTTCCCTCAGTAAACTTGCCCAACTTGTATTCCTCCCACTGTAAAGCCATATTAGTAAGGGAACCTTTCCCCTTCAGGCTTGGGGTGAAATCATCCTTTCAGCTTTCTAAGGACCTGCTTGTGTCAGTTATCACTTCTGTACCTTTCCCTTTCTTCTGAGTTCTCTCCTTTAGCAGGTCAATCCTTCATTTCTTCAAAAAGACATCTCCCATGACCTTGGACTTCCTCCACCTGTCCTCAATCTCTTTCTAGCCCATCTCAACCAACATTCTCAAAAAAGCAAGCTGCATGTACCCTCTCCCCCTTTCCTCTCTTCACACTTTCCCGAACTTAAGAGTATTTGCTTTCTCTACGACTTCTGTAACTCCAAGTTCTCTCATTAGGGAAGTCCTCTTAATTACCAAATTGTGCATTTACCTTTATCATTTATCTGAACTATTTACAGAATTTGGCACTGTAAGACTGACTTACCTGGTTCCCCCTTTTTGAGCTTTTTTTCTTCCACTACCTTCCTCTGGTCATTATTCAACAGTGATCATCCTACACTCCATCCTTATCTTCCATTCCAACTGTGGACCACTAATTCTGGGCTCAAGACTCTCAAATTGGTATGAACTGTCCAGTTCTCTTCTGAGTGCCAGAAGGGAGCCTTATCTGCTCTAGGTAGCTCCACAGGGTGGTCCCATTGGCACCTCAGTGTCTTCTCTCCTGACACCTTCCTTCCGCAACCCCCACCACACCGAGATCCGCTCGTCTTACTTTAGGCTGTCATTAATAGTCACCACTATATACCTAGATTTTTACAGATAAACTGGATTCAGTTGAGAGGCCTCTCATTTTCATGGCCCACATCCAGTTATCTGTCGGTTTGGCCTGATGAATACTTTTGACTCCTGGGGGTACCTCCACCCCCACTGCCTTCAATTCTCCTGGGCTCTTGAGGTATTCCTGCATCTAATTTGATATAAGCAAACTTATGACAGAGTGATCCTTCTAAATTATAAAATCAACGATATATTTTTCCAGTCTTTAAAACTCTTCACTGTCTTCCTGTTTGTTTCCTATGGATTAAAAAAAATCATTTCTTAGCCTTCTCTAATTCCTATGAACCCCTAAAATTCATTTTCTAGGATCTCACACCTTGTATGTAAGATGTTTTATGCCTTTATATAAAGTTTATCTGCATGACTTTCAGCGTGGAATTCCTTTCCCTTCCCTTGTCTGCCTGGCATATCTCTCTTCATTCTCCTAAACCCAGCTCTGGCATCTCCTCAGGGAAGCCTTTCTTCACCTCCCCATGATTAAGTTTCCCTCTCTGTTCTGCCCCTGGGCTGTGTACACATCTTTGCATCCCTCCAGCACCTGTGAGTTCTCCCAGGGAAAAGCTCAGTGATTTACATTCCCAGGCCCTGTCAGGAACCATCTACTGACCCACATTCACTTTAAGTTTGCATAAGTGAATCAGTTAAGAATAGGAAAGCTGCCTATGGGCAATGCTGGAGAGAGGTGAGGCCTGTTTGGACCAGGTGAACCAGCGCTTGGCCAGCAGGAAGGAGCTTGATAGTGCAGACTCCATGGACAATCTATGGGTAAAAAGCGGCTCAGGAGACCTGAGCCTCCAAGTGAGGGCTTGGTAGTATCCCAGAGATCCCTTCCAAGGCCCAGCTCAGGGGTAATAGGTAGGCCTGAAATCTTTCTACAGCCTCTGCCTGCTCCTGAGGACCCCAGAGCTGAAGAGTTTTGCTTTGGACAGGACCAGATGACAGGGATGGGATGGGAGTCTTTATAAGATGAAGTGGGCCTGTTTTCTCCTAGAGATCAGCGGGCAAGCAGAAATCAGGAGGCATAAGAGGGGCAGCCTCCACCAGAACGTGGAGGAAATGGAAGCTCCCCATTCTGCCAGCGCCCCGGGCACGCCAGAGATCGCCCCGCGCCGCCTGGAGCCCACCGCGACCTCCCTCACCGTGAGCAGGGCGGAGCGCCGCGCGGTCCACGTCCGGGCCCAGGCGCAGGACAGGGCGAGCCCCAGGAGCGTTCTGGAGGTAACCCGGCGAACACCGCGCGTGAAAGGGCGCGGCGAAAGGTACCGGCACTTGCGCTTTACGAAGTCCTCACCCCGGGCCCCCTTTGCTCCCGCAGGATGCACTGTGGCTGCAGGAGGTCTCCAATCTGTCTGAGTGGCTGAGTCCCGGCCACGGATCCTGAGCTGGGCCGCTACCAAGAGTCCTCGGGGGCCGGGAAGGGGCTGTTGGCCGCGAAGTGTCCGTGGTTGAATAAACACCTTCCGAGCGCGCCTAGTCTGTTGCAGTGCCGGGGCCGGGCGCCGGGGTGGGGCCGGGAACCTGCGCCGCCGCCTGACGTCATTCGCGCTGCCGCGGGGTCGCGTCACTGGTGCGCGCCGCGGGTGCGGGCGCGATGGCGGCGCTGGGCGGGGACGGGCTGCGCCTGCTGTCGGTCTCACGGCCCGAGCTACAGCCGGAGTCAGCGGCGTTGGGCAGCCCGGGTCCCGGGCTGTGCTGCTGGGTGTCAGTGTTCTCCTGTCTCAGCCTCGCCTGCTCCTACGTGGGCAGCCTCTACGTCTGGAAGAGCGAGCTGCCCAGGTGTGGGGGCTGCGCGCGCCGCCGGGACCCGCGCCCCCGAGAGGCGGGGCTGCGGGCGGAGTTTGGGCGAGCTGGGGACTGGCCGCGCTCACAGGTGGTGGCTGCGGTGGCGGGGTTTGGGGAGGGGGCTGAACTTACTGTCACCCTCGTAGGGACCACCCTGCCGTCATCAAGCGGCGTTTCACCAGTGTCCTGGTGGTTTCCAGTCTCTCACCCCTCTGCGTGCTGCTTTGGAGGGAACTAACGGGCATCCAGGTGCGAAGCAGGCGGGACAAAGTGCAAAGGGGGAATGAACTCAGGGGTCTTTGTGGGAGAGAGCAAGACTGATGCCCCCTTTCCTGTGGCTCAGCCAGGCACATCCCTGCTCACCCTGATGGGCTTCAGGCTGGAGGGCATTTTCCCAGCAGCTCTGCTGCCCCTGCTGCTGACCATGGTGAGTTCCACAGCTTTATCTCTTCTCTGTTCTTTGTTACTAGCATGATGTGCCCTTTGTAGCTGTTTTGTTATCTTGCTTGTGTCCGTCTTTTTGTCTGATGGGAGACAAATTATGATATGGTCCTAGGGCCCTGGGTATGCACAGATGGGAAATTACAGAATTCAGGAAGCCTGAAGTCTCCTGAGGCTGATGTGGGCAAGGTCAGTAAATTATGGTGGAAGTCTTTCCTTTGATCTCTGCTGTTTTTCTGCTCCCAGATCCTTTTCCTGGGTCCACTGATACAACTCTCTATGGATTGCCCTTGTGATCTGGCAGATGGGCTGAAGGTGGTCTTGGGTGAGTCTTTAAGACTGAGGAAAAAAAATAGGCACGGGCACTTCAGGTCAGTGGGGAAAAGGAGTCTGTAGGCCCATGGTTATATCTGGACAGGAGACATGAGATGTAGTCTCAGTGTGTTTCCTCATCAGTAAAATGGTATTGTACTGTTGGGTATCTTCTAAGAGTTAGTTTCTGGAGGCCAAGGAGTACCTTCTGGATCCTCAGCAGTACTTGCTGTGGGCCAGAGAGCATTATCTGCCTCTTTCCCAACCTTGACTTCCTGAAAGCAGAACTGGTCTTGGTTAAATTTTGATGTCTCTAGAGTTTACTACCGAGCTGTCCTGCCTCAGCTACGAATGCCTTCCTTTTTAGTCATCTCAAGACATTGTTTTGCGTTGGGTCTGGTAAAGTTTGGTTACCCCCTTCTCCACGTCTGTTCTCAGGAATACTGATGCCTGATCTGTACTTGGCTGGAATACAGTTGGGGAAGGGCCTCTGGGGTCTCACTGTTCAATAGCTAGTCATTCATTGCGTGTTCTGAATCTGCTTCCCAGCCCCTCGCTGCTGGGCCCGCTGCCTCACAGACATGCGTTGGCTGCGGAACCAAGTGATTGCGCCCCTGACAGAAGAGCTAGTATTCCGGGCCTGTATGCTGCCCATGTTAGCACCATGCATGGGCCTGGGTCCTGCTGTGTTCACCTGTCCACTCTTCTTTGGAGTTGGTGAGTCTGTTTAACCTGATCCTGCTAAAATGTTCCCAGCATGAGGCCTGAGAATGGGGCTTGGAGTGAGGGGCGGACCTGGAGGGAAGGCCAGAGGGATAAAATTTGCTTCTTGCCTTCCTTGCAGCTCATTTTCACCACATTATTGAGCAGCTGCGTTTCCGCCAGAGCAGTGTGGGGAGCATCTTCTTGTCTGCAGGTGAGTCCTAGAGAGCTTTCCTAGGGTAGTCCTGGGTTGGGGTGCCCCTAATAGCCACTCTGGAGAAAGGATTGGAAACAAAGGCCTATATAGTGTTGGAGAGACCACTGAGAGTTGGGATGCAGAGGACAGATGTATGTGGTGGAGCAGGTGGCCACTGCCCTAAGGGAAGAGGGTGGTCTCTGGTTGATGGGTGGGCAGTGCTGGGGCAGGGTGGTTGTGCAGGTGTGGTCACTCGCAGCCTCCCGTCTCCAGCGTTCCAGTTCTCCTATACAGCTGTCTTCGGTGCCTACACTGCTTTCCTCTTCATCCGCACAGGTTGGTCCTCAGTATCTCAAGGGTCTCCAGGGTCTCAGGGGCCCACAGGAGTGGGTGGGAGAATGGGAATACTGTGTTGTTCTAGGAGCAACAAAATTTCTTCTACCACAGTCGTTGAGACAAGCTGAGCCAGGGCCCTCAGCTTGGTGAGGTCTGAGAGGTGGAAGGAAGCAGAGGCTATGGTATGTGGGTGGATGGGTTTTGCCCCCCACCCCTGATGAGCTCCTATTTCAAAGGATGAGGGTCACTAGCCCTGGAGGGGCCAGAAGAGATGGTAGGGCTGCTTCCTAAGTTGTACTGTCTCCTCTCCTCAGGACACCTGATTGGCCCAGTTCTCTGCCACTCTTTCTGCAACTACATGGGCTTCCCAGCTGTGTGTGCTGCCCTGGAACATCCTCAGAGGCGGCCTCTTCTGGCAGGCTATGCCCTGGGTGTGGGACTCTTCCTTCTTCTGCTCCAGCCCCTCACCAACCCCAAGCTCTACGGCAGCCTTCCCCTTTGTGTGCTTTTGGAGCGGGCAGGGGACTCAGAGGCTCTCCTGTGCTCCTGACCGACACTCCTGTGTACACTCCAGTGAACTCTCACGGGCTCCGTGGCCCCTCCCCATCAAGGGGTACTGTAGGGAGGGGCTGGCTGGGGTCCCCGAGATCTCAGGAATTTTTGTAGGGGATTGAAGCCAGAGCTAGTTGAATCCCAGGGACCAAGAGAAAGGAGCAGATATCCAAAGGATGCAGCCCCTCTTGAAAGGGGATGAGGAGCAACTGAGAGTGAGGGACAAAGGGACAGGTCTTAGGAACTGTGCACTCCCTTCCTCACTTTGGACTGTTGCTTCTCCTAGCTCCTCTGCCCCCCTCTGCCTCTGAAAAGCTGCTCAGGGGTTTTTATTTATAAAACCCCTCCCCCGAACTTCCCAGGGTTTTCTCATCGTCTTTTTGCATCAGGACTTTGTATTGGGGTATTAAAAGAGATTTAACTTGGGTAACATGGCCTTGGACCTTTGGGAATCAGTCTGTTTTGGGGTCTTGGGGAAGCACTTCAGGCTGCTTATGGGAGTGTGTCCACCTCTCCTCCCCCCATCTTGAACACTACCCTCTGGGCACTTCAACCCAGCAGGCATTTCCTGGGAGCAGGGGACAGGGCAGGAACCTTCAGCTGCTGAGGCCATGGCTCCCACCTTCCTGAACCCCACCCCAAGCTCCAGCACAGATGGGTCTGAGACTGCAGGTATGGGCCCTGTTCCTCCTAGGCCTGTACCTTGACTACCAGGGTCAAGGAGTGGGACCCATGGTCCTCACCCTATTGATAAGAGCCTCCAGCCTTTGTTATCTGGGTGGGTGTAGGCTCAACCAGGGCCTTCAAGAAATCAGTCCAGAATGGAAGAGGAACCCTCTCCAAATTCCTCAAGAGTGGAGGCTTCTGATTCTCTACGCCCGACCACTCCCACAGTGCCTCGCCTGTCCACTGAAGAAACCCAGAACAAGGCTACAGACCCATGAACATCCGGGACTCTGCCAAGCCATACGGTAACTTGAGGTTCTTTCTTAGAACCTGCTAGTGTTCTGTCTGCTCCTCACCTCACTTTTAGAATGGTTCTTATTGCCCTACCTGGAATCTTTTCCCTTTTTATTCTTAAAAAAATATCCTTTTAGGTTCCATTCTACACTCAAGGAGTTTGTCCCAAAGTCCTCTTTCTTGAGGTTAGTGGTTCAGGGAAAGGAAATGGATGTGTAGTCACTTCCCTTTGACACCCTCAGTTTGGCTGACAAGATCATATTCATCTAGATCCAAAGGACAGCCTCAGAGCCAGGTGTGGTGGTACACACCTGTGATCCCAGTGACTCAGGAGGCTGAGACAGGAGGATCACAAGTTTGAGGCCAGCCCGGGCAACTTAGCACGAAGACCCTTTCTCAAAAATAGAAAATGGACTGGGGATTTAGCTCAGTGGTAAAGTGCTCCCGAGTTCAATCCCCAGGACTAGAAAATTAAAAATAAATAAAATAAAGGGCAACATTATAGTCATACATCTTCTTCCCTAGGGGGCTTTCCTCTTCCCCAGCCTGTGTGGCAGCTGTTGGGGACAGAGGTGTGAGCAAGGGCCTGTTTTAGAGGGTACGTTTAGGAACCTGGGTCCACTGACTTGCTCAACTCAGAGGTCAGGGACCAGAACCCTAAGAACACCCAGAAGATAGGCCTGTAGGGTGCTGCTTCCTGCCTGGCCCTCCTTCGGGGCCAGCAGGTCTGGACTCTGCTCCCTCCTTCAGAGTCCAGCATTTCCTCCACCAGAACCTCTCCTCTCTCCTGCTCAGGAATTGCCTATCTCTGCCTGTCATCCTCACCCACGGTGGAGGAATAGGAGGGTAATGATACAGCCAGGGTTACTGTCCCCATGGCAGGCGGCAGGACTGAGGCTTCTATGGCCAAGTTGGGTGGGCAGGGGAGGACCTGTGACCCTTGATCCAGGGATTCTCCTGACCGCCCACCAACATCCTCACACTGAAAGCATCACAAACATGTCTGGTGGCACCGTTCCAAGGGCCTCTCACTGCCCAGGAGGTGCTGCTTTTTGTACTTAGTTCTGCAGTGACTGGAGGTAGGAGGTTGGCCACAGCATGGCTGGAAAGCAGCCAGAGCCTGGATTTGGTCCCTCTTTGTAATTGTGGAGTCCTGGACAAGTTATCTAGTGTGTGACTTGACTTGTATCAAGTGGGCAAAGGTTGATTCCCTAAATTAATAGGTTACCCAGTGCTTAGAACAAACCCTATAAGCTCAGTAACAGCTGGTCCTTTTGGGGGTATGTATACAATAGGCGCTCAGTAGTGGCAGAAAGTGGTCACAGTTGTTATCCTTGCTACCCTCCTAGGAGGATAAAAACAACTGCTCTGTGCCTGGTGCCCATGGGAAATTTTAGAGGGAGCCCTGCGTGCTGTGCCTCTGGGCTGGAGGTGCCGCACAGGACCCAGTGTGGAGAGCAGGGAAGAGCCAGTTTGTTTTAAATATTTTTAGTTATAGATGGACATACTGCCTTTATTTGTTCATTTTGTTTTTTTTATATGGTGCTGGGGATCGAACCCAGTGCCTCATGCATGCTAGGCAAGCGCTCTACCACTGAGCTGCAACCCCAGCCCAAAAAGCCAGTTTTATTGAGGAAATTTCCCAAGACCTGGGGCTTAAATATCCCCTGCCAGGAATTAGGACCCCCTAAGTGTTCACCCCCCAGGTCATAAGACCACCTGCTTCCCCATCTGTAGTCTCCCACAAGGAGAAGACCCTTATTTGGCAAGAGATGAATATGTGAGCAGCCTCCACCAGTGGGAAACAGACAGATTGCTGAAGGGAATGGGCCACTGCAAGTGATGTCTCTGCTGTCCCACTGAAGACAGGACCTCCAGGGCCAGGCCTTCCTGCCCTCAGGCACTGGCTGGCTTTGGCCTGCCCTGGCAGCACAGCTCTTTTTTTTGAAGGCGTGGGGTGGGGATGGCCAGGCTGCCAGTCTGGGGTAAAATCACTCAATCTCCAGGATGAGGTCATCGCCTTCCAGTGTCATGTCCTTGGTCACATGGACCTTGCAGACAGTACCCTCCATGGGCGAAGTCACCACAGTCTCCATCTTCATGGCACTGAGCACACACAGGGGCTGGCCCTTGACTACCTTGGTTCCTGCTGCCACCTTGATGTCTATCACCTTCCCAGGCATGGGTGCTCCAATCTGGCCCTTCACATCCTTCAGAGCCTTGGGGTGGAAGTGCATCTCCTACAGTCAGGGCAAAAGGGACATGAGATACCGGGCCCAGCCCACCCACTACCTGGCTGGTCCTGGGGGAGCCTCACCTTCATGGCCTGTGTGTCCTTGACCAGGATGGACCGCAGCTGCCCATTGAGCTCAAAGAAGACCTGCCTCTGGCCAGCCCGGTTCAGGTCGCTCACGGCCAGGGCTTTGATGTGCAGTGTCTTGCCTCGCTCCAGCTCCACCTGCAGGAAGGGTGTGGGGGTCCAGAGCTGGGGTGAAGGGCAGTCAGGAAAGCAGGACCCTGACCCCACCACAGGCGAGTCCTTTGCCCTGGGTAGTGGCTGCTCACATGTAAAGGCCTAGCTCCTGTTCTCTCAAGGGTCCTTTCTGCTCACAAAGATCCTGAGACTGGGTGAGAACCCAACCAAATCTAGAGCTCTAGGGTAAGGTGCTGGGACAGTGTGGATGAGCACCAGAGCCACTGACCTCAAACTCTTCTGCAATTCTGGGGCCTTGCAGGAAGAGACGGGTATTGAGGCTGTCCAGGGGCCCAAAGGTAGCAGTGAAGTCCTTGAATTGGGCAAAGACATCAGGATACATGGCTGCTGAGAGCACATCCTCTGGGGTAATCTCCTCTCCATGCCGCTCTACCAACTCCTTCTCCAGTGCCTGCAGGTTCAGGGGAGGGAGGGAGGCCCCAGGCCGCCCCTCTACTCTTGGCAGGTCCTTCAGCACCTGGGGAGTAAAGTAGAGGGTCAGACCTGATTTCCTGCAGGTCCAGCTCCCACCCTCACATCATACTGGACCTTCCCTACCTTAGAGCGAAAGGGCTCAGGGAACCCTCCATGGGGGACTCCAATGTAGCCCTGCAGGAATTCCACCACAGAGCGAGGGAAGGATAGCTCTTCTGCCTGAGCTTCAGCCTCTGCTCGGCTCAGCCCATTCTGCACCATGAACTGGGCCAGGTCCCCCACAATCTTGGAAGAGGGCGTCACCTGAGGAGAAGGGTCTCTTTAAGTTAGGACAGCAGGCATCTTATTGGAGGCCCAGGGAGGAGTATGCAGGACTGTGTCAGGTGAGAGCACTGGGCCTGGCTCACCTTAATAAGGTCACCCAGCATCTGGTTGGCCTCCACATAGGCCTTCTTGACCTCCTTAAACTTGGATCCAAGTCCCATGCTGTGGGCCTGGAAGTGCAGGTTGGTGTACTGGCCCCCTGGAATCTCATTTTCATACACGTCCGAGTTGCCAGACTTCATGGTGGCCGTGCAGTCAAAGGCTGTGTACAGTCCCCGAGCCCCCTCCCAGTACTCGCTGTAGTCAAACACGCGCTCCAGGGGCACCTCTGCAGGGAGGCCAAAGTCAGGAAGGCTCAGCAATGTGCTAGGCTCCCAGGGTTCCTCCCAGGACTGCGGGGCACTTAGGTTCTAGGCGTGGCAGACTACTGGGGCTGGTGGTGGCTGTAACTTTGTGAAGGGCATGGCCATGGGCTGCCCTCTTCTTACCTGTGTCCAGGGCAGTCCCTCTGGTACAGGCAACCAGGGCACCCATGCTGGGCTGTGAGGTCATCCCAGACATGGAGTCAGCTGCCACATCCACCACATCAGCCCCAGCTTGGGCACAGGCCAGCATAGCTGCCACACCTGCTCCTGACGTGTCATGGGTGTGGATGTGCAGCGGGAGGTCAGGGAAGCGGTCCCGGAGGGAGCTGACCAGCATGGTGCAGGCTGCTGGCTTCAGCAGCCCTGCCATGTCCTGGAGGAAGTGGGGAGGAGAGACATGGTAAGGAAGGGCCTGATGTTGGGGACTTGATGGGTGGTACAGAGAGCAAGAGATGGGCAAGTGGCCTGGCACCTTGATGCACAGGATGTGGGTGCCAGCTCGCACCAGCTCTTCAGCCAGGCCCATGTAGTACTGCAGCGAGTATTTAGTGCGGCTGGGGTCAGCCACGTCGCCCGTGTAGGAGATGGCAGCCTCCACCACACCCCCAGCACTGCCTGCTGCCTCCATGCCAAGCAGCATGTTGGGCAAGTAGTTGAGGGAGTCAAAGATCCGGAAGACATCCATGCCATTCTCTTTGGCCACCTCACAGAACCTGAGTGGGTAAGAAACCAGGGGTGAGCCCCACCTACTCCTCACATTTCCTTCTTTAGTTCCCGGCTACCTTACAGCCCCTAGGGAATGAAGTCTGGCCTGGCAGGGGAATAGGAGCCTAACGCTATGGACAGGGCAGCCTGGGCAGGCAGACTCACTGCAAAGGCATCTACTGGCAGAGCTGCCTCCTGTGGTCACCAAGTGCCATGTAGTCATTGGCCTGCCCAGGGCTGGAGGACAGCTAGGATTCTCTGTTTTGCGAGGAGTAGGGCTGTGGGAGAGAGCCCTGGACAAGGAGTCCCCAGGCCTGAGTTTGAACCCCAGCTCTACATCGTGTGCCCTCAGCGTAACCACTGGCTCATGAGTGGTTCAGAAGCCCTTTTGGTTCTGCCATAATTCTTCACTTAATGACACTTCCAAACAGCAGCCCCTGCAGGGCATGGCTACACATACTTGGTTTGGAGCCTGCTGTGGGGAGCACAGGCAATTGCCCTGTGGCCTGGTGCCCCAAGGGCCCCACCGGCAGTGTCTGCCCACCCTGTCCCAAGCTCACTTGAAGACCACATTGTCGGGATAATTGGTGTAGCCCACAGCATTGGCCCCCCGCAGCAGCATCTGGAATGGGATGTTGGGGATGAGCTCCCGGAGCTCCTGCAGCCGGCGCCAGGGGCACTCATACAGGAAGCGCATGGCAACATCAAATGTGGCCCCTGCAAAGGGATGGAAAGAGAGGTCTGGGTCAGCTCCGCATTGCTGCAACTCTGCAGCCTGAGCCTTCGGCCCCCACGCCCTCCTCTTCCCAGCTGATGCTCAGGGTGCTCAGGCTCACTTGTCCCTTCTCTTGGTGCTTGCCTTCTCGTCCCTCAGGCCCTCCTCCCCTGCTTCTCTGTACTGTGATTAACCAACAGGCTGGCTCTCCAGCCTGCTGTGCCTGCAACATGCTTAGCCCAGTGCCTGGACCTTGGCTCTAAAGCCTTAAGTCCAGCAAGAAGCGGCCTGGCTGAAGACGGTTTGGGTCAGTGTTTGTGGAATGAGTGAGCACTGTGCCTTCTTCATTCATTCTTTGGTGTGTTTTCCTCCCCACCCCTGGAATGGGTCTTGAACCCAGGGGTGCTTTACCACTTACATACATCCCCAATCCTTTTTATTTACTTTAAGTTTGAGACAGGGTCTCACTAAGTTGCCCAGGTTGGCCTAGAACTTGCAACCCTCCTGCCTCAGCCTCCCGAATGCTGGGATTATAGGCGTGCACTACTGCAGCTAGTTTCGTCAGTTTTTCTCAATATCCCCAGAGGCGTGCACCTTTAGGGCCGGCCACACAAGGGGCCTGATTATTGCCAGCACTGCCCAACACCCAGGTCCTCCTTTAGCCTACCTCCCCAGTTCTCCATGCTGAAGAGCTTGTTGAAGCTGTGGGCAACATAGGGTGCAATCTTTTTGAGATCGTGAGTGCGCACACGAGTGGCCAGCAGTGACTGGTGGGCATCCCTGAACGTTGTGTCCATCAGCAGCAGCCCCTGGTGGTTCCGCACAGCTCGAGCAAAGCCCTCGGGCCCTTCTCGCAGAAGGATGTCTCTGAAACCAGCTGGGGGTGGGCCTAGGACATACAAAGATGGTAATGTCCATCCTGCAGATGGCAATCTCTCATATTCCCGTGAGTTGGCAGAATGGATCTCACTTACCTATGGGCACTGCAGGGACAACAGGGTCCGTGGGACTGGGGCTGGCTTTGACAGGGATTGGGGTGGTGGGGCCATTCACCATGACATGTCCTGGGGGAGAGAGCAGGCAGTAGGTCAGGGAAGGCTGGGCAGAGGTAAAATTGGGCCATGTGAGTAGGTGGGCTCAGGGATGGGGGCATTCCTCCAGGACACCTGGTTCTCCAGCTGCCCCTGTCCTCTCCAAAGCCAGGGACTCCTGGGTCCAGGCAGTGGAGACCTATTGAGGACCACATGGATGGAAAAGAGGATCCCAGAGATCAGGAGCAAGGAAGGTGCAGGATCAGAGCAAGGGCAGGGCTGAGGGGCAGGGGGCCAGAGGCAGGCAAGGGGATGGGGAGAGGGCAGTGGGGCGGACCGAGGTAGTGCAGCAGCTTCTGGGCCCGGTTCTGCACAGGCCGCAGCTGGAATAATTCAGGGTTCTCATCGATGAACTGGGTGTCCACGGTGCCTGCCAGGAATTGCTGGTTGTTGAGCACATTCTGCAGGAAGGGGATGTTGGTCTGTAGGACAGAGGCAGGTAGGAGGGTGTCACCATGCAGCATGGACAGGGAAGAAAGAAGAGGCTGCAGGAGCCATCCTGGAGCAGCACAACTTCAGCCCCCCCCCCCCCCCCATCACTCTCCATTCTGGAAGACTGCCTAAGCTGCTGGTGGCTGAACCCACACCCTCCATCCTTGTTTAGCCAGAGCATGTACTGAATGCCACCCCCTCCTGCCTCTTCTTGGGTCTGGCAACCTGCACTTCCTTCCTGTGGCCTAGAACTGGCTCAGCCTTTTCTACAGCAGCACAGAACAGGGCACCACTCTCACCCACCACTCTTTTTTTTTATATTTTAGTTGTAGATGGATGCAATATCTTTATTTTATTTATTATTTTTTATGTGGTGCTGAGGATCGAACCCATTGCCTCACACTTGTGAAGCAAGCGCTCTACCACTGAGCCACAACCCAGCCCCACCAGCCACTCTTGAAAGAGGCCTCTACCCCCGACACACCCACGCTCTTGACACTCTTTAGCCTTCCTGGCTAAATCTAGCGGGCAGCCTCCTACCCTCTTGCTAACAGCTCCCACCTTGATGTTCTCTCCCTGGACTGGCAGGATGTCTTGTACTTCCAGTCTCCTCTTCCTGTTCAGGCCTACCCACTCTGTGTGGCCTTGTCTTAGGCCTGAGGATCTAGTGACAGTCTCTGTCTCCTGGCATCGGCTTATACATCCCTCATGGAACTCAGAAGTCCAAACCCAGGTTCCCTCCTGCTGGGTGCCTTGCCAGCTACCTGCTATGCCCGCCTATGTCAACCCTCCCCCTGCATGTGACTGATCAAGCTCAATGACTGTCCTGTGGCCATCTCTGGACTGCATAAGCTCATGTCCAGCTTAGGCCACACCTTCCACTGGGTCTCCTCATCATGGTCACCTTGGCCACACCAACCGAGCCTCCTCCTCTCACCTCCACTCCTTTGCACCTGCCTTGAAAGCTCTTCCTGGACGTCTCTACTGGAAGTCCACTTTGTCCCTCCCTCTCACCTCTCAGTGGAACAGTGATCTAGTAAGGTCCTCTGGGGTCAGCTGTTGGAAAGCCCATTCTTTGGCCTCATCATTTTGCTTGTCTGCATCCCTCCCTCCCCAGGAACTCCCTGGAAACAGGGAGGCTATCTGAGGTGGCTCGGTCTGTGTGCTGGGTGCTACTCTAAACAGCTGGGGCAAGGTGAGTCACATGGGGACCTGGAGACCCCATGACTGTGAGGCTGCATGAAGGAGGCATCTCCTGTCTCACCCACTCAGAATTTCTGTTGCAACCTTCGACAGGAGCTTGAGGCCCAGCACGAACCCTTCTGAGAGAGTTAACCTGTTGCCCAAGGGCTCCTAGCACCTAGAGGCCTGGACAGGAAAGGCCCCTCCTCTACCAGCCTCCCCCAGGCAGTCACTGGTCATTAGAGTGGCCCAGCGATCGGTGCCTCGTCCCTGTCTGGCCTGATGGGTACCTGTCTGCCCACAAGTCTAGCCCTTTCCTGAAAGAGGGACATTTCAACTGGGCCAAGGGCACTTGTGAAGGGAAACATCCTGTTAAACCATCTAAAGAACTTAGAGCCAAATAAGGGTAAGGACACTCAGAGACTTCCCCTGTCTTCCAGCCCCTGCATTTCCCTTGAAGTGAATCACTCCACTTGTACTTATTGAACTGTGGTCATTCCCTCTGTACTGGAAGAGCCATGGGGACAGGAACCAGGCCCATCTGGCTCCCAGCACAGGGTGGCAAATGGCAGATGCTAGTAAACACGCATGTTCAGAGTAAACGGAAACACTTTTGATGGGGAGAAGAGAAACAAAGAACTATCTGATGCCACCACATATCACATATCAGAGCTGACATGGCTAGAATCCAAACCCTCATTTACAAATGCAACAGCTGAGGCCCAGGCAGTGGCAACAGTGAACCGTGGCTTCTGATAGTTAAGCTCCTCAAGCTGCAGGTTTTCCTTCCTCTCACCCCTACCAAGTGCATAAGTACCTACAATTAATACCCCTCGGTCTACATGAGGAAATTGTTTCAGTGGTTAAGTAATTGCCCAAGGCGCCACAGCTGTGCCAGGCAGGATTGGAATTCCAGTCTCTGGTTTCCCAGAGTTCCTACCAGCCTCCCCCTCCCCACCATGGAGCGCGGGGATCGGGTCTGTAGGAAGGAGAAGGGGGCACCTAGGCAGTCCGAGGACGCCTACTCCCCGTGCTTCCCAACTGGTCACACCAGTCGTGGTGGCGGGCACAAACTAGTCAAGCAGGGTGCTTGACCTGGTTCCGAGCCTTCAGCCGGCCCATCCAAATCCCAGCTTCCCGCGGCCACCTAGCACCGGAACTCGTCCCAGGACCGCGCTCACCAGGGACACAGCCCAGCGGGAGCAGAGGAGGAGGGCGGGGCTGCGGCGCGGCAAGGACCATTGACGCACAGCTTCAAACAGCGTGCCACCGCCGGCCTGCTGGGAAACGGCGCCGTGCAGACCAATCCGGCCGGAGGCGGAGGCCGGTTGGCTCAGGAGCGCCGGGCAAAGCGGGACGGGCGGGGAAACGGGAGGGAGGGGCAGGCGGCGGGGCGGGGCGCAGCGCCTGCCCGAGGCCGAGCCCTCGCGGCCCCACCCCGCAGCAGCCCTGCCGGGGGTGCCGCCCCAGCCCCCCCAGGGCCCCGTGCCTGTTGGGGACCCTCCACGTGACTCGGTGATGCAGAACGGTTATGACCTTCAGCGTGTGTCTGTGAACGCGAGGGTCTCAGCAACAGCGCGGGTTTGCGCCCGGCCCTGCCCGTGGGTGCGGGGACGTGTGGGTGTGTGGGCATATGTGGGCGTGTTGGGGAGGGTGCCCAGCGACATGTGACAAAGACCCGTTTCTGGGAGACGGTGAAGAGGCCTGCGAGCTGGCGCTTTGTCTGGCTGGCTGCAGAGTGAGGTTCGCGCCGCGGCGGCGGGCGCCCGAGCGGTGCAGGATGCCGGGGCGCCAGGGTGGCCAGGGGCGCGCGCGCCAGTGCCAGGGTGAGTGCGCTGCGGCAGCGCCCGGGGGCAGCGCGGCGGGCCCGCGCCGGCCTGGGCCTCGGGAGTGACTGGGCGCCACCCGTGGGTGCTGCAGTGGCTGCGTGTCCCCGTGACCTCCGGAGCCGGCCCGGGACCGGGTGGATCCCCGCGCACCCCTCCCGGTCCTCCTTCCACGTGCGTGTCCACGGCGCGCGTGCTCGCTGGCGCGCACCCGCCTGCCTGTCGCCGCCGCGGATCGCGCCGGGAAAAGGTGCCGGGAACCGAGTGAGCCGGGGCCGTGGGCCCGAGCGCCATGGGCTGGAGGGCGCGCAGCAGGCGGCCCAGGCCTCGCCCCCGAGGGAGAGCGGCCTGGAGTCGGCCGGGGCTGGCTGGGCCCGGGGGGAAGCCGGCCCGCGCCCCCTGAGCGACTGACACCAGGTGAGGGGGCCGCGGGACGCTGCGCTGGGCCGGGCCCGGGAGGGACCACGGGCGCCTTTCCTGGCGCGGAAAGGGATGGCGCGGAGGGAGCAGGGGGCTGGCGATTCCAGGGGACGCCAGGAAAAGGAAGTTCCGGGACCCTCCCCGCTCTCGGCCCACCGCCGCTTCCTGCCTCATGCCTCACCTTGTCTCCGGCGCCAGGACTCCCCCTAACTGCTTGGGAAATGTGACCTTTACTCTGGGGGGCCTGGCCCTGCAGCCCCAGCCTGCCTTCCTCCCTGGGGACCCCCTTGAGCTTCTAACCCAATCCTCCCCAGGCCAGACTCTGGAAGCTGGCTCTTGGGACTGTGCCCTGGGCACAAGTGGGCACTTGCACCAGCCCCACCTGTGCCTGGGCTGCGGCCCTTCCCTACAGGGTGCTCACCATGGCCCCACCACTACTGCTGCTGCTGCTGGCCAGTGGAGCGGCTGCCTGCCCGCTACCCTGCGTCTGCCAGAACTTGTCCGAATCCCTCAGTACCCTTTGTGCCCACCGAGGCCTGCTATTTGTGCCACCCAACGTGGACCGGCGCACAGTGGAGCTGCGGCTAGCTGACAACTTCATCCAGGCCCTGGGACCACCTGACTTTCGCAACATGACTGGGCTGGTGGACCTGACGCTGTCTCGGAATGCCATCACCCGCATTGGAGCCCGCGCCTTTGGGGACCTGGAGAGCCTGCGATCCCTGCACCTGGATGGCAACAGGCTGGTGGAGCTGGGCAGCGGCAGCCTGCGGGGCCCTGTCAACCTGCAGCACCTCATTCTCAGCGGCAACCAGCTGGGCCGCATCGCGCCAGGCGCCTTCGATGACTTCCTCGACAGCCTGGAGGACCTGGACCTGTCCTACAACAACCTCCGGCAGGTGCCCTGGGCCGGCATCGGCGCCATGCCTGCCTTGCACACGCTCAACCTGGACCACAACCTCATCGACGCGCTGCCCCCCGGCGCCTTTGCCCAGCTTGGTCAGCTCTCTCGCCTCGACCTCACCTCCAACCGCCTGGCCACGCTGGCGCCAGACCCGCTCTTCTCCAGGGGGCGCGAGGCGGAGGCCTCACCGGCACCCCTGGTGCTGAGCTTCAGCGGGAACCCCCTGCACTGCAACTGTGAGCTGCTGTGGCTGCGGCGGCTGGCCCGGCCCGATGACCTGGAGACCTGTGCCTCCCCGCCAGGCCTGGCTGGCCGCTACTTCTGGGCAGTGCCTGAGGGCGAGTTCTCTTGTGAGCCGCCCCTCATTGCCCGCCACACACAGCGCCTCTGGGTGCTGGAGGGCCAGCGGGCCACACTGCGGTGCCGGGCCCTTGGTGACCCTGCACCCACCATGCACTGGGTTGGCCCCGACGACCGACTAGTTGGCAACTCCTCCCGAGCCTGGGCCTTCCCCAATGGGACCCTGGAGATTGGGGTGACAGGTGCTGGGGATGCAGGCGGCTACACCTGTATTGCCACCAACCCTGCTGGCGAGGCCACTGCCCGAGTAGAGCTCCGGGTGCTGGCCTTGCCCCATGGCGGGAACGCCAGTGCTGAGGGGAGCCGTCCTGGGCCCTCAGACATTGCTGCCTCTGCTCGAACTGCTGCTGAGGGCGAGGGGACTCTGGAGTCTGAGCCAGCTGTGCAAGTGACAGAGGTGACTGCCACCTCAGGGCTGGTCAGCTGGGGCCCTGGGCGGCCAGCTGACCCCGTGTGGATGTTCCAAATCCAGTACAACAGCAGCGAGGATGAGACCCTCATCTATCGGTGAGGATGCACCCTTCACATGTCCTCAGCCCCTGCTTGGCTCCCACCCAGCCCTCCCGCTGACCCTGCACCTGAGTCCTGCTCGCTTCCTCCAGGCCTTTGCCTGCTCTGCCTGTTCTTGGGCTTTTAGATCCTGTCCTCAGCTTCTGAGCCCTGGAGGAGCCCAGCTGCTGAGGGCGCAGGGCTCAGGTATGGCTGCTTACATGGTGGCTGTCTGTTATTAGTGGCTTGGGTGGTGGCTTGGTGGTGGCTGGGTGCGTGGCTCATGCCATACAAGCACATTATATTTGCTCCTGCTAGTGCTCCCGCCCCCCACCCATCCTCCTCTGCTTGCCTGGGACCTGTGTCAGTCCAGTTGTACTCCAGGCTATCCCTTAGCCCTGCCCCTGTCCTGCACGTGCCCCTGTCTTGTTTCTATGCCATCTTGAGTGAACACAAAAGGCCCACGTGCTCTCAGGTTCTGGGGAGCTTTTCGGAGCTGGGCCAGGGAATGAGGGAGCTGTGAGATCTTGGCCATGGCTAGGTGGGTGCTGGGCTGCACCCAGCCTGAGGCTCTGACCACCTGTCCTTGCTCGCAGGATCGTCCCAGCCTCCAGCCACCACTTCCTGCTGAAGCACCTGGTGCCAGGTGCTGACTACGACCTCTGCCTGCTGGCCCTGTCACCTGCCACTGGACCCTCTGACCTCACGGCCACCAGGCTACTGGGCTGTGCCCACTTCTCCACGCTGCCAGCCACGCCCCTGTGCCACGCCCTCCAGGCCCATGTGCTGGGCGGGACCCTGACTGTGGCCGTGGGGGGTGTGCTGGTGGCTGCCTTACTGGTCTTCACTGTGGCCTTGCTGGTTCGGGGCCGGGGAGCTGGGAATGGCCGCCTCCCCCTCAAGCTCAGCCACGTCCAGTCCCAGACCAACGGAGGTCCCAGCCCCACACCTAAGAGCCACCCACCGAGGAGCCCCCCGCCCCGCCCCCAGCGCAGCTGCTCCCTGGACCTGGGAGACACAGGAGGCTGCTACGGGTATGCCAGGCGCCTGGGCGGGGCCTGGGCCCGGAGGAGCCACTCTGTGCACGGGGGGCTGCTGGGGGCCGGGTGCCGGGGGGCTGGGGGCAGTGCGGAGCGGCTGGAGGAGAGTGTGGTGTGACAGGAGGGGTGGCCTCCCTTGTGCCCTGAGGATTGACCAGCGAGGCCAGGGCAGCGGCCACCTAGCCTGCCGAGTGGCACTGCCAGGGGACCCTCCCTGGTTTTTATCCTTGGTACCTCAGGCTTCCCATGTACTTGGAGGGACAGGGAGCCCTTCCCTTGGTTCTGGCTTCCAGACTGGGGTAAAGGGACAGGTCCCTCTGACAGGTGCTCAGAGCCACCAAGGCAGGGGTTGCAGCCACCAAGTGGGCGTCTTGTTTCTATTTATAATAAAATTGTTGGGGACACCTCAGTGCTGGTCTCTGGTCCCATTCTGAGAGGGAGAGTGGAAGGAGGGGATGAGGGGCCAGTAGAGGCACAGACCAGCACAGGTGTCCAGGCTGGGACTCCCAGGCCAAATGGAGGTGGCCCTGCAGCCTGAGCCTCCACCGCCCAGTTCGTCCTCTGGGACAGTCCAGTGCTGGGGTCTGGTGTCTTCTGGCCTGCAGGAGCTGGGGGCTTGGGCAAGCTGCCTGAGCCCTCTGGGCTTCCTCAGCTCATCTGTCAGTAGGGAGGACATCCCTTCCTAGCAGGTGTGCATAGAACAGTCCCGGTGCATGAACACTGGGCATGGGCACCTTCCTAGCAGTGCTCAGCATACTTGTGGAGTGGCAGTGGGACTGTGGGTTGTAGCGAGAGGGTGGGTGTGGGCACCGCCCTTTGGTTGGTAACATTCCCCTGAGCACAACTCAGTAAAGCAGCCCCATGGTCCTGTTGGGGACAGCCATGCCTGCAATCTCCTGGGCATCTTCTGGATTTGTAAAGTGCCACTCCCAAGGGCTGGGAATCCCACTGGCTGCCATCATCCAGAGACCCTCCAAAAGGTCCTGCCATTCCCCTGCCATTCCCCAGGCTCAAATGAGATGGCACCTTCCAGCCATTCTTCTGAGGCCCCCATGGCTGGCCCTCAACTTTCCTGGAAAGATGGCCTTGACCTGCCTGCCTGTGGGGCCTGTGGGGATGGAGGTAGGGATGTGCTGGATGGGGGCACACACCCCAGGACCCCTGTTTTGCTGGGGCTCCCAGCCAGGCCCTGGTGGCTACTGATCTGGCATGGCTTTGGCAGCACTGGCTGGGGCACCAGCATTCTGATGGTGAACGCTTTCTGGCATACAGCTCGGCCTGAGAGCCCAACTGGTGCTTTATGAAAATGCAGGTGGGTGCTGGCATCCCAGTGCCCACCACAGGGCCTGGCTGGTGCTAGGCCACAGCACAGGGGCTGCCTGGGCACACTGGTGCTCTTGACAGGCAGCCAGGGAGGCTGGCATTCCAGGGTACCTGTGTGCAGGCCAAGCTCATGGGTGTCTGTCTTCCCAGCCCCAGGACATGGGCCTGAGGTGGCCAAGAGGTGATTTAACCCATTGTGTCCCAGCATGCCACATGCTGGGTATCTGTCAAAACATTAGTCAACGAACATGCCATTTATGGTAACTTTGTTGCTTCGTTTAAATTTTTAGAGGTGCTCTATATACGGGACACTGGGACATGATGAGTTAAATGGAAATGAGGTCCTCAACAGAGTAGGGCCAGGAGGCCAGTGGGGGCACTGGGCCAAGAGAGAGGGCAGGGAGGGGACAAAAGTGTAAGGCCATAAAGCCAGGCATCAGCAGAAGGCTCAGCATGTGGCAGGGGCCAGTGGCCCAGTCTGGTACATATCCGGGAAGGACACAGGCACCCAGGAACCAGAAACCCTTACCTTGCTGCCGCCCCATGGCCATGGGCCCCAGAGTTCCTTTCTCCACCCTGAGGGGAGGAGTTCCTGGTACTCAGGGGTATAGGACAGAGTAAGGTCCTAGGCCCAGGGCACCTGGGTGCTGAGGACGAGGGGTCAAAGGAATAGGGGCACAACCACGGCCAGCCAGGGTCACTAGTAGCAGCACAAGGACAGCCTGGACCACTCCCCACTGGCATCGCAGGATGCAGTGCCTCAGGGCCCCAACACCGATCAGCACGGAAAGCCCAGCCCGAGCACGCTGGGAGCCCGACGCAACACAGCGCACTGGGTGCGGGGGGAGGCCTGACGGCGCCCGCACGGCCTGTGGAAGAGTGCAGACCCCCAGCGTGGGCAGCACTTCCTGTCAGGTGGTCGAGGTGGCCAGCCCAGATGGCAGAGCCCTGCCACTCTTTCCAAAGGTCTCTGTCCACTGGGGCTACTGCCAGGACATGCCACGCGGTCCTGTGGATGGCTAAGAGGAACAACTGCAGGGCCCAAGGGGACAGCCTGCCACTAGTCCGACCACCAGCTGAGCCTCAGCAGCAGGTGGGGTCATAGGAGCCCCAAGAGTATGAGTAGCTGCACAGCCAGGGCCACGGTCTGTGGCCACCATCCATCCTTCGGAACCCCCAAAGAGAAGAAAGGGATTCCCACAGGGGCTGAAGGCCCAGCCCCGTCCCCCATGCTGATGGCAGTGCCCACGAATACATGGGCAGGTGCCGGCTTCACCGGACAGGACTGTTTCTTGGCTGTAAATTCATCCCTAGCTGTAGACACTGGCAACAAACAGCCCAACAAGGAGGGACAGGCACTGTGGGTCGTCTCTGGCAGGCAACCACCCTGGTCAGAGGCAGGTCACGTGCCCCTGCCTGGCCACCAGCTGCTGCAGCCACACTCCTCGGCTGTCCCTGAAGCCCCCGCCATTCTGCAGACTCGACTGCAGTGCAGAGGGCGGGGGCTGGCAGAGGGCTCCCCTCCAGCAAAGGGCTGGGCCCTGGCCCTGGGGCTCGTTTTCTTGAAATTAAGAATTTCCTGGGAAGCCTGTTCACCACACAGGCTTTGGGGCCTCTACTCCAACCCGTGGGGCGAGAATTCCCAGAAGCAGGCCTGGGAGTAAGGTGGCTCTGGCCTGAGGCATAGGTGGCCTGGAGCGGCCGCACTAAAGGGGCCTCGGGGTCCAAGCGCAGCCAGGAGAGTCACCCTGTCACCAGGGCTGAGGGGAGCCACAGGCTTCCACAAAGCCAAAGCCAGGGAAAGGCAGGCGGTGCTGTGCCAGCCCCTGAGCAAGGACATGAGCGAGCCACCATGGGGCCCTCAGGGGGACAGGCACAGGCAGGAAGGAGCCGCAGGTCTCACCTTTACACCTCGAACGCGGAATTCGGCCAGGGCTCTGCTCATCTTGGTGGCAGCTGTGGGGTGGTCTTTGCCGTGGGCGATGACTTTGACCAGCAGAGAATCATAGTGGGGTGAGATGACAGCCCCTTGGAAGGCAGAGGCGTTGTCCAGGCGGATGCCCATGCCCTCTCCACTGCGGAACACCTGTGGTGGGGGCAGCAGGGGTCAGCAGCTGGGGCAGCAGCTGCAGTCGGTTGGTGGGGTGCCTGAGCTGAGGTGAGGGCGCTGCAGGGGGCTCTGACCTGTCAGTTTTGCAAACCTGGGGCACAGCCCCTCTCTGAGCCCCGCAGTCACTGCTGCCTCCACCCTCAGAGGAGCTGGGACAGGACAAAGGAGAAGCCTGGCACCCCAGGGCTGCGTGCACAGCCCAGCCACGGGGCCAGATCCCGCCCGCCTCGAGCACCTGCCGGACCCACGCTCCCGCCTTCTGGATCCACTCGTGTCCATCGTTCATGCCTGGAGCAGGCATGGAGCATCCCCCACCAGCAAGACCAGAAGACAAGTAAGTGCCTGCCTGAGGGTGACGGGGGCCTCCACACATCCCCTTCCCTCCTGAAGGGAGGACAGGAGGAGGAGCAGGCAGAGAGGAAGCGGACCAGGGGACAGAGACACCGAGAATGAAGGACACTCGCCCTACAGGGCAAGACAGGTGCGGGCCCAGCTCCCGTGGCCCAGCCCAGGCGGCATGCTGGCAGGAGAGAGCAGGATGGGGCAGGGGGAGGAAGGACACGGGGAGGGCGAGGGCCGGGGACAGGCTTGGGGGCTGGGGCTGGCTGACACGGGCACACAGGAGGACAGGGCCCTGGGTTCACGTGAGGGAAGACAGGGAGGGACACCATGCCACCACCCTTCTGCTCCTAAGGGGCATGGGCCTGTGCTCCATGAAAAGGAACTTAATAAAATATTTAGGGGTGGACACAGCCGTGTGCAGGAACCACCAGCTAAAAATACTCTGCGGTGAGCGAGCTCTGAGCAGCCGGCCGGCAGTGAGGTGGAGAGGGGTGGTTGGAGGTGGGTCCCCAGGCTGCCCCATTGCAGCTGAGGGCAAAGGAGGCCCGGGGCTCCCCGACCCACGGCTCCCAGTCCTCCCTGAAGCCATGCACGAGGCGGCTCCCTGAGAGGCCACAGGGCTGTGCAGTTCTCAGGTCCCCACGGCAGAAGCCGTCTCAGCCTCTTCCACCCACCTGTCCTGTGCCCAGCATCTGGCTCCTGCTCGTCCTTGCCAGCCCCACCGAGCCCAGCCTGCCGCCCCAGACTCCGGAGCAGACCCTGTGTCCTCAAGGACCAGGCCAATACATGGGGAGGAGCTGACCAGCAGGGCCAGGGAGCAGGTCAGGTTCAGACACTGGGGAGGGAGGGACATGGCTTTCAGAGACCCACTGGCTGAGCTGCAGCACTGTGAGGAAAGACAGAGGTACAGGAGCCCAAGCCTCAGACTCTGCCTCCCTGTCCCTCACTGCCACCACCCTCCACAGAACTCCCTCGTCCACCCTGGGAGGCCCTTTAGCTTGGCTCACCCCCATAGGGTTCCCGACCAATTGTTCCCACTCCTGCCCTGGGGTCCTGCCTTGCCAGCCACTGCCTGACTCCCATGTGAAGGCAGGATGGAGGTCACAGCTCTGTCACAGTGGAGCTTTGGACTCTTCAAGTCTGGAGGGACTGGGCTTTGACATTAGGTGCCCAGCCTTCTCCTGACCCTTGTACAGGGCGGACTCTTCCCAACATGGCCGCTTCCTCTTGCACAGCACTGGCTCCCACATGCTCTAGGCCAGCATCAGAGCATCCTGAGAGGGGATTCGCCCTGCCTGCCAGGCCCTGGGCACCTTGGCACTACAGACCCAGGCACCTGAAAGGCAGTGAGAATCTTCAACAGGCTGAACCTGGCACCCACTCCAGAAATGTCACCCACCTCGATGCGGCCGGTGTCGGGCTGGAAGCTGCGTGCAGGGTCCTCGGTTGTGACCCGGCACTGGATGGCACAGCCATTGATACGGATGTTCTCCTGCCGCAGGCCCAGGTCAGGCAGGCTCCTGCCCTCAGCCACGTGGATCTGGGCGTGGACCAAGTCCACACTGCAGGTGGGGACGCAGAGACAGAAGGAGCGTGAGGCAGGGCGGGACGGGCAGGCAACGGGGTGGCCCGCATGCTCTTCCCCGCCCGAGCGGCGGCTGCGCCAGCCACTGGCTTCACAGCCTGGTGCCATGACCACAGGCTCAACTGGAGAGTGGCAGCCAGAGGGGCCTCGGGAACACAGGTCCACCTCTCCCCACTCCCACTGCTGAAGCTGCCCACCCAACCTGCATTCTGCCTGCCCCCCTCAGAACCTGCCCTAGTGACGCTCGGATCAGAAGCCTGGCTCAGCCCATCCCTAGGTCAGCACGTCAGGAGGCCCCATTCTTGTAGGTGCCACTTTGGGTGGGTGGGTGGGGCACAGTCTACAAAATGGGAACCAGGGCAGTTGAGGCCCGATGGATGGACACTGCCTTCCCAGGCCTGCACCCCCACCGGCCTTGTGCCCAAGGCCCCTCCAGAAGATTTCTGAGTACAGAGCTCTCTGCATTTGCAGGGCTTTCTGAGCTGAGGCTGACTGAGCATGTGCTCCTAAGGTCAGCAGCAAATCCAAGTGGAACAGCTGTTTAAGAAACCCTCAAGGTTTTAAATTTTTTGTCACTCAGGCTTGCGGTAAGGACAGCCTAGAAACTATGCTGGCAGACTTTGCCTGTGTTCGGTGTTGCCTGCTACACCACTGCAGAGCAGTGACAAGGACCACAGGAGCTTTAACATCCACAGCCGAGCAGCCCTGTGCTCTCCCCGCGCTGGATCTCACATTCCCATTGGAGGAGGAGGCAACCAAGGGTCAGAGAGGCTGTAGCCAACCCAGGCTCCACACAGCTCAGGACAGGGGAGCCTCAACTCCAGTCTGGCACAAAACCCTTGCTCCATAGTAAACGAAGCCTTTCACCCTTGACAGAGCTCCAGGCAGGTTCAGAACTGACAGCTCTCAGCAGCAGGATGCGGAAAGACCCACGGGCCGGGACACAGCTGGAGCACGGATCTTGCCACTAACCCTGGCCTCCGAGGAATCTGAGGGCCTCTCTGGGTAAAGGTATCCCCCTCTTAGGTGCAGTCAGGGTTGGGGAAGGACCTGGAGTCAGGAATGTTCCAAGGTGAGGTGGACTGGCCCAAAGACAAGGTTTAGGACTTAGCGACTCAAAATATGCATCTCGAAGCAATGAAACATCTCCAAACAGCCATTTTAACTGTTGCTTAAAGAACAGCAGAAAGCTGGGCGTGGTGGCACATGCCTGTAATCCTAGCACTTAGGGAGGCTGAGACAGGAGAATCACGAGTTCAAAGCCAGCCTCAGCAACGACGAGGTGCTAAGCAACTCAGTGAGACCCTGTCTCTACATAAAACACAAAATAGGGCTGGGGATGTAGCTCAGTGGTCGAGTGCCCTGAGTTCACTCCCAGTACCCCCCCCCCCAAAAAAAACAGCAGCAGATATCCCAAGCTGTGGGAGAGCAGAGCCACAACTACCTAGAAAGCTAGGAGGCAGATGTGGCTTACTCTGATCAGGTGATCCCGCTAAAGGAAGATTTCGACTCCCCGGGATACGACACAGATCTGGCACGATGCTGCAGACACGCCCTCGCCCTCACCACCTAACAGAGGACAGCAGGACTCAGTGACCACGGGCCAGCCTCTCAACCTCTCTGAGCCTCGGTTTCCTCAGCTGAAAGATGGGGCCACAGCCCCCTTCCTCACAAGGCAGCCATGAGGTCTCCACAGGGCGTTCAGCGCAGCCCCTGAACATATTGATTTTGCGGGGAGGGGCTCTAACTCACTTGTATTTGCTCCTCCGTTAACCTGTGCAGTAACAATGTAGTACTTTTTTTTTTAATATTTTTTTAGCTGTAGATGGATGCAATATCTTTATTTTATTTATTTATTCTTATGTGGTGCTGAGGATCGAACCCGGTGACTCACGCATGCAAGGCAAGTGCTCCACCACTGAGCTACAGCCCCAGCCCCACAATGTAGTACTTTTATAAGAACTTGAGTCCCTGGACCCCTCACTGGTGTCTCCTAAAGTGGAAAGCGAGCCAGGGCCCAGCTGCAGCCTCCTGGAGAGCCGCTGGGCACCAGAGCCCTTCCTGCTCCCGGCCCCTGCTCACTCTGTGATCTCCTCGGTAACCGTGTGCTCCACCTGCAGGCGGGAGTTGACCTCGATGAAGTAGTGCCTGCCGTGCTTGTCCACCAGGAACTCCACGGTGCCTGCGTTCTCGTAGCCCACCTGCGGGGATGGCGGGTGGGTGGGTGGGCAGGCAGGGGAAGGGTGTGCCCTGGAGCAGCCTGGGCTGTGCACCCCTTGGCTGGCTCAGGAACAGAACAAGCTGCAGCGACCCTGCCCGAAAGACAGAGGGCCACCCAGGCTCCAGGGCAGTGTCCCCCAAGGGCTCCGCCAGGCTCCAGAGCTGGCGTGGTGCCCGTGAGCAGAGGCCCGCCCGCCCTAGACAGGGCGCCCTTGCTTTCACTGGCTGCCACCTCGGCTTGTGGCCCTGCTCCTGTCCCTTCACACCTGGAGACCTGGGCTTCCCAGTGTCATCAGCCTGGTTACTGTCTCAAGAGCTGTCACTTGAGAGGCACCAGCAAATGGTGCTTCTGCCTCAGACTGCAGCCTGCTGTCCTTCTTCTGGTCCTGCAAGGATCACAGCAGCCTCCACAGGCCCCCAGCCTGCTGTGACATGGTCAGTGGCATAAACCCACCAAGCAGGACAGAGTCGAGGTGACTCCTCACGGCAACCAGGCCCTGCACTATGCTGAGCGGACCTGGCTGCGGCCTCCTGATCCCCATGGCTGGGGCCTCACACCACAGTGAGGCTCTTCCTCCATTCCAGGGGAGGTGACAGAGAGGCTGTCTGGGCCCAGGCTGCCTGGGAGTCTGAGGGGGTGCAGCTCTGCCAAGCCGTGGGTGGGGGGAACCTGGATAGTGAGCCCACCTGAGGCCCAGGAAGACGGGGACGCCTGCCACACACCACAGGCCCAGGCTAAGGAGGCCCCCACCAGGGCAGCTTGCCGCCTCCTGTCTCCCCACCCGGACCCACTCCCTTGGTGCTCCAGGCAGCAGAGGTGGGCAGGGGGCCTCCATGAGGAAGTGCCGTGACGGCTGTGGAGCAGAGGACCCTGAGGGCAGTGAGCAGGAGGGACCGCACAGAACCCCTGCACCCTACTCCCTCAGGTGAGCGGGAGCGAGGGGAGCAGCGCTGGCCCCCTCCTCTCCTTGGGGCCAGCAGACTCCCCCTCCCTCAGCTGGTCACCTGGCCTCCCTGCACCCCTGCAGGCTGCCCACAGGGGACCCACGGTGCCCTGGGGCCTGAGAGGACAGCTCCTCCCTCCCCACGTCCCAGGGAGCAGCCGCGCTCACCTGCTTGGCAAGCTTGACAGAGTCGCTGGTGAGCCGGGACCGAAGCTGGGGGTCCAGGTCGGCAGCAGGGGCGATCTCGACCACCTTCTGGTGCCGCCGCTGGATGGAGCAGTCTCGCTCATACAGGTGGAGGATGTTCCCATACTGGTCTCCTGAGGTGACCACAAACTGGGCTCAGCTTTTCTGGAATCCAGACGCCTCCCAGCTGCTCCTCCAGTGCCCCAGGGTGTGGCTGGCCAGGGCCCACGGTGGGGGAGGCAGCCAGGGTGGAACCCAGCCTGAGAGCCCTCTGCTGAGGGGGTCCCCTGCAAGGGCTCCCGGGGGCGCCCCACATACAGCGAGCTGTCCGAAAGGCTGGCCACCACCAACCAGAAAGACCTAGGCTTCTGGGCTCCCGCCTGTGCCGCCTGGTGAGGCCGCTGGGGCGGAGGCTCCGGTCCCTCCCCACTCACCCAGGATCTGCACCTCGATGTGGCGCGGCCTCTCGATGAACTTCTCCACAAACAGCGCTCCGTTTCCGAAGGCTGCCAGAGCCTCCGAGTAGGCCCGGGTGTAGTTCTCCTCCAGCTCCTGGGAGGGGTGAGGCCCAGCAGGCGTTGGTCCCCCAGGCTCCGCTCTGTGTCACCTCCCAGTGAGCCCCGCCCACTCCCAGAGCCCTCCATCTCCAGCAGCCACAGCCGCCCAGCCACTCCCAGCCCGGCCTCACTCACATCGTAGCTGTGCACGACCCTCATGCCGCGGCCTCCGCCCCCGTAGGCGGCCTTGAAGATGACGGGGAAGCCGTAGGTGTTGGAGAACTCATGGGCCTCGTGCAGGGAAGTGATGGGGGCGTCAGTGCCCGGGACCACGGGGACGCCTGGGGAACAGGAGTGGTGGCCTCTGTAAGGGGCTGGAATCCCTGCCTCACCACCAGGGAAACACATGCCCCTGCCCCCCCTCCCTGCCAGCCCCTTGTGAGGAGCTGAGTGTCACCTGCGGCGATGGCAATGGCCCGAGCCTCCACCTTATCTCCCATCTTGCGCACCACCTCTGGGCTGGGCCCAATGAACCGGACCCCAGCATCCTGGCAGGCTTGGGCGAAGTCTGCCCGCTCAGAGAGGAAGCCGTAACCAGGATGCACTGCGTCCACGCTGTTCTCCTGCAGGCGGGTCAGGAAGGCAGTTTGCTCATCCCGGTCCGCAGGCCTGGGACCCCTCCCACCTCCGCCTCCCCCACTTGGTCCCGCCCCCAGCACACTGCTCGTGGGGGGTCCCTTCCCCCAGCCTGCCAGCGGCTCACCTTGGCCACCTTGATGATGTCGGGGATGTGCAGGTAGGCCTGCACGGGGGCCAGGCCGCGGCCAATGAGGTAGGCCTCATCAGCTTTCTGCCGGTGCATCTGGCCTGTGTCCTGCTCGGAGTAGACGGCCACCGTGCGGATGCCCAGCTCCGTGCAGGCCCGGAACACGCGGATGGCGATCTCGCCTGGAGGCAACGAGGTGAAAAGAGAATTCCTGGGTCCTGGGACAAGCAGAGGGGGCCAGGGCAGGGGGTCAGGGGGGCACTAAGGCAGGCGGCTCTGGGCTCACCTCTGTTGGCCACCATGACTTTCTTAATGGGCTTGTACTCCAGGCGCCGCACATTTGGGGAGGCGGCAGGGGCGGTAGAGGTTCGGCGGATACCCAGGAGCCTCAGGCCCCCTCGAACTGTTCGGAACTTCAGCATCTGCGGAGGGCAGAGTCCAGTTAGAGAGGCTGCAGTACAGAGGCTTCCCAGAAAGAGTGAGGGTCCCTGAGCCCATGGCAGCTCCACAGGGAGGCCCGCAGCATCCCCCCTTCATCTGTGAGGGAGCTGTAGATAAGGAGCAGATGGAGCCCACTGGAACCCCACCTCCCTAACACTCTCACCCCCATTGCCAGGCTCAAAACCAGAGCATGTCAAGCTCCTAAAGCAATTTATGGCTCGCTGATTGATGTCTGCCCAGGCACATGGCCCAGGCAGGCCCTGGCTGTGGCCCTTTCCTAGGGTCCTGACGGCCAGGAAGGCGGGTAGCAAGGGATTTCCAGTGCGCTAATTCTCAGGAGGAAAGCTGAGCTCAGTTAAATACCAGTTTCTCTGAATAGTAGCAGAAATTTTCCTTTCTACTGAGGGCGACTAAATACATCATTAATAAAAATCACCAAGGCAGGGGAAATACGCCAATCACAGAAAGACAAATGCCACAGGACTCTACTGCAGGCCATCCCTTGAGTGGTCACACCTGTGGAGACGAAGTGGAATGGTGGGTTCTGGGGCTGGTGGGGATGGGGACGTGGTGTTTTATAGTTTCAGATTTGCAAAATGAAAAACATTCTGTGGGTGGATGGTGGTGACAGTCACCTAACAATGTGAGTGTACCTGATGCCACTGAATGGTGCACTTAGAAAAGGTTCAGATGGTAAATGCCACATGATGTGTGTTCCACCACAGTAAAATCTTGTTTAATCAGCTGAGGACAGCTGACACCCCCACACGCCGAGGCTCAGAGGTTGCCTCCTCAATTTTATTTTTTTGGTCCTGGAGATTGAACTCAGGCACTTGACCACTGAGCCACATCCCCAACCCTATTTTGTGTTTTATGTAGAGACAGGGTCTCACTGAGTTGCTTAGCGCCTCACCTTTGCTGAGGCTGGCTTTGAACTCACGATTCTCCTGTCTCAGTCTCCCTAAGTGCTGGGATTACAGGCCTGTGCCACCACGCCAGGCAACTCCTCAATTTTATAAAGGAAGGAAACCCAGCTCCTGGCTAGTCTGACAGGACAGCTGCTGGAGCAGGGACCAACGGCACCAGCCCCTCCCTGGAAGGCCTTTATCTACCTGTGTGATTCATTGCTTAGCAAAGGTTTACAATGCTTGACTCGGCCATTTTATTTTAAGTAAGGAACTTAAACACAAATTCAATAAATAAACCAAATATTGCAAAACCTCTGGTGTCACGTGATGGCCACCAATACAGAGAGGAGGAGAAATAAAGACAGAATGTGAAGGAAAGGTAAGACATTAGGAAAGAAGTCTGCAAAAGAGGGCAGGAGGGGCGAGGACAGCCATGGACCCGCCAGGCACAGTTCAGGACCTCAGGCTATGAAGGAGGCGGCCACACACAGATCTGTGGAGACCGAGATTTGCCAAGACCATGAGGGGACAAGTCTGACGTATTCCTGGAAGACGGAAAGAGGAGGGCGGGAGCTGGAGGGTGGGAGCTGGGTGTGAGGAGAGGCCAGGGCACAGACATTCAGGCCCCTCTTGGGCTCCAGGGAGGGGATCTGACAGGTTTGGGATTGGTCGCTCTGGACAGGAAGCACAGGCACTGCAGATGGCACCCGTCTGGACTTCGCAGAGGCTGAGGTGAGAGACAGAGCTTTGAACTGGGGAGAAGCCCTGGGGGCTGCAGTGGGGTCAGGGAGACGTCTGAGGTTCAGCAGTCCATTTCACTGAGGTGCGCCGGCATCCAGGAAAGGAAGAGATCTGGCCCAGGCAGGTGGGGTGGCCTTTTCACTGCAGGAAGACTGGGGACAGGAGCCGGTGGGAGGAGGGGGGGAGACGGGGAGGTGCAAGCAAAGAAAGCCTGGCACCGCAGACAGTGGATGGTGTGGAGGCCAGGGAGAGAAGGTTCCAGAGAAGAGGGCCAGGCCTGCACCCTCGAGCACATCACGGCTGAGTCTGGACCAGGAGGAGAAGCCAACAAGAAGACACAGGGGCCACCAGAGACACGAGCAGTGCAGCAGGGATCACGGGCCAGCCCAGGGCAGGCAGCTGGTGCTCCGGGGGATGGGCTTGGCCACGGCTCCAAGCAGTAGGGAGGACAGGCTGAGGAGGGCCCAGCACCGGCCTTGGAGGGGCCTTGGCATCAAGCCCAGCCACACAAACATGGGTAAGGTCTCTGGCTGGGCTCCACGCTCCTCATCTTTCAAAAATAGAGGACAATAGTGATTTCCATACTTTGTCTCCATTACAGAAATCCCCCTAACTGAGGGGTTACATGCCAAGATGCCCAGGACCTGCGCAAAACTGCAGATCCCACCAACCTCTCCTTACACACATGCCCGTGGTAAAAAGCTTAATTTACACAACAGGCTCAGTGAGCAATTAACTGCAGAAAGTGACCAAACAGGACTGCGACCACACGCTTACATGCAGTTGGTGACTGGTCTTGACGCACCTTACTGCACGGGTCTCAGCAACGTCAGTGTGTGTTTTCTTTCCTTCTAACTTGGGAACTTCCACCTTCTCACTCAGAGGAAGTGAACCGGCCCTGGGCACATCTGAACTGCTGCTTTGCTGCTGCTCTTGCATTTGGGGCCATTCGAGTCAAACAAGTGTTCCTTGAACACAGGCCCCACGCACCGCCAGAGCGGCTGACAGGCAGGTAGCGCGAACGAGCTGGATCCGCTGGACGGAGGGCGACGGGCACCTTGGGGAGAGCAGGGTGGCACAGGACTTTGGCACGCTGCCCAGAACGGCCACCACCCAAAACTTGGGCTTGTTTATTTTGGGAGTTTTCTGTTTAATGTTTTGGGAACCAACTGACCACACGTCACTGAACCTGAGGGAAGAGATACTGC
>PVHX01009874.1:0-73452 GCA_004024805.1 Geosciurus inauris | reverse complement strand
CTGAGCCATATGCCCAGTCTTTTTTATATTTTATTTAGAGACAGGGTCTCACTAAGTTGCTTAGGGCCTCGCCAAGTTGTTGAGGCTGGCTTTGAACTCATGATCCTCCTGCCCTAGCCTCCTGAGCCACTGGGATTACAGGCATGGGCCACAGTGGGCTCAGTCTAGGTTTTTTGGAACAGTGGTAGGGATGGTTAAAAGCAGCAAGAACTTAGAAGGTGGATGTGGAATTTAAGAAAAAGATAGACCTTCTTTCTCCCCCAGTTTCAGACCCTTACACAACTTCTCAAAGGACCAGAGTAAGGACAATGGAAGGAATGGCAAATAATACCCCTCCACCCCCAGTAAGAGGACATCTTCCTTGAGCTGTTCCCTAAAATTAGGGCCCACTTCGGGGAAACACAGGAATCAAGAAATGAACAGCCACCTCCATTTCCCAATGCTTCTCACAGATTCCCTACCCAGCCCTGCTCGGTTGCCAAGCATACCCAGCTAAGGGCCTTCCCTGCCTCTCAGCTAGCCCAGTGATACTCGCAGGAAACAGAAAAGGCAGCCACGTTTATTCTATTTCTTGAAGGTGCAGGCCTGCTCTCTGCTCAGGGGCCTGGGCCTACAGGCCTGCGCTCATTGGCAGGGCTCCCATCGACGCTGGCCAGCTGCCTCAGAGCCAGAGGTGAGCAAAGAGTCTCTGAGGCACAGGCACTTGGCTCCCCACCACCAATTTTCTCAACCTCATGCTCATCCAAACCAAGAGCAGAGGGACAACTGGCCTCTGCGTTATCTATAGCCAAACGTGGTAACCCTTGGGGACCCAGGAGGTATTCAGTGTGAAACACTTTAAGGGGAAGAAGAAGGAAGACCGAAATGAAGCTGTTTGACCCAGCACCCTGGGGAAGCCCCAGGAGGCCTCCCCTGCTGATACCTGGGGAGTGCAGAAGAGGTGGGAGGGCCTCTTTTCCCCACAGCCTAGCCAGGTCAGGCCTCCAGGCCTGGGTGACAGAGGAGCAGTCCCAGAGCCTGGATAAGGCACAAAGGATAGTCCAGGCAGTAGCTGCTGCACCTTCCTGTGGATTCTGTCAAAGATGGCCAGGTGCCCCAGTCAGGCTGTGCAGCTTCCCAGGGAAACAGGCAATGGAAGGTAATGCTGGTGACATCTCCCAACCAGTGGCCGGGAGGGAGGTAGGCTGACGAGATGGGACCAGATCTCACCCTGGGTTGGGTCCCGCAGTGCAGAAGAGCAATGTGTGAATGATTGTAATGCTTCCGGATGCCTCGCACGCTCCACAAAGCTCAGACATCAGGAGCTGATGGGATTCTACCTAATCTGTAATGAAAGGTGTGGGTTAGCTTCACCTACCTGCTGGAGAAGCCTGCAGATGGCATCCCAGAGCCCAGCACCATCAATATTTGGGAGCACTCAGCTATCCAAGTGTCCTCTTGCAGTACCCTTGCCCCTGACAAGAACCCTCTGGTTCTCATCTGACTGCTTGTTAGGACCACCTGGGAAGCCTATAATACCCTAACCCCAGGTATCTGCACTCTTAGAAGCTTCCATTTTGACTGCAATGTGCAGCCAGAGTTTAGGAGGAGGGAAAGGAGTTCAAATTGGTTCATTTTTCTCTTTTGGCTATGGCTCTGAATAAGGAAGTGAAAAACCACTAAAATAAAGTTTTGAGCTATTTGTAAATAGACTACATATCATAGCAAGAAAAATTTATGTTGGTACTAAAAGTAGAACTTCCTGACGGACAAGGCTGTTTTGGAAAGTCTCTCCAAAGCTGCTGAACCTCCTTTTGGGGGGCACTTAAGAGGATGAACTCTCCTGCTCAAATGGGACAGGAAGGAGATGCCTTCCCTACCCAAGGGCCCTCTTAAATGCTGGGGACAAACCACAAGCTCTGCTCCTGGTTGCCCTACCTCTGGCCCAGAGTCTAGGGTCCCAGACTGAACTGACCTCTGGGAAATGATGAATGTTTATTGAGTCCTTCCCTCCATGGCCTCTGTTACCCACCAGGGACTTTGCATATCACATCTTAAACTCTGTGCTGATGCTGTAAAGTAGGAGTTATTGTTTTTATTTCATAGGGGAGAGAACTGAAGCTCAGAACTGAGTAAATCTCCCAGGGTCCTGCAGGCAGTAAGGAGAATAGTCAGGATTCAGATCCCACTGAAATCACTGCCTCTTTCAGCCATACCACTTGTCCCTGAATAGGGAAAAGACAGACTTAAGGCTGATGGGGGAAGCTGTGGGAGTGTGTGCACATGCATTCAGGTATGTCAGTAGCCCCTGGCCTTCTGGGCAAGTGGAACTGTCCTTTATTCTGAGATTATCTCTTTGGTGTTGATGTGCTTTGTAAGTGGGACAGTTATAGGGCAGGCCTTTTGTTCTGTCAAATGTGCTTGCTTGGTCAGATGAGTAGCTGGCAATCCTAGCTTTCTCGTTTTCTTTTGAGACTTTTACTGGTGCATAAAACCCAAAAGTGTGAGTGCCACTGCATTCACTCCCATCCTAGGAGTTTGACCAGGGTCTCCCCGGCAGCTTGGGTCCTGAGAGCCTGGCCAGGAGAAACAGCCCCATGAGGCTGTAGAGGCACAGGCTTTGGGCACTGAAGCTGGGCTGCTTGTGGCACAGTTTCCTGGGGCAAGACATATGGATGGAGGTAGCACCCATTCTGAGGACAGCTGTGGAGACCCCAGGAGCAGTGTGGGAAACCTGGTCATGTGGGAAACACTCAACGCAGATGAGGACCCAGGCACAAATCCACCCGTCTCAGAGTCCCATCTCTCTGATGGCACTGAGGCTCACATGTTAAAGACTAAGTGAAACCTCAGCCCCTCAGGATGGTGACCTGCTTGTGGACAAGGTCTAAACGCCAATGCAGCTATTTAGAAAATCAATGCCATCAAACTTGTGTGGACAGGCCCAGAGACTCTGTGCCCCTGAGCCTATGGCAGTTTGAGGACCCAGACCTCCCTAGCATATAGCAAGAGCTCCTTTACCGTTTGATGATGCGGTTGTTGTCCTGCAGGTCGGAGGCCAGCAGCCTCATCTCCTCATGGAGCTCCTGCATGCTGTCGAGATAGAGGCAAGAGAGGCCATTGAAGCTGAAGTTACCCTGCCCAGACCCCTCCTCTTCTGTCATGGGGCAGCCCTGTAGGCCTGGCCCAAGGGAAAACGACTAGGCCCTAACCTCAGCACTGTCACCTCCCCTCCCGTCTACCCCATACACCCTTACTCTGTGGCACTTACTGGAGAACCAGGTCCTTTGGAGCAAGACTGGGGTGAGGAGCTATGGGGGGTGGTGAGGACTGCACCTCCTTCATTCTGTCCTGAAGGAGCTGGTAGGATAGCTGGTCAAGGATCTGAAGGAAGCCATGCTTTAGTCAGAAGGAGAGCCGGATTATGTGCGTCTGGGGAGGGGACAGGCTGAGAAAGGGTAAGAGGAGGGTAACGAGCTACCCCTAGCCTGCATGTCTGTTGTCCCTGGAATTGTCCAGCCTTTCCCATGACCCCCTCCTTCCCATCCTGGGAATACAGCAGCACAACTACTTTCACTCATCTGTGCTTGGACTGAATGATACTGACCCCTTTTGTGTCTAACCTAAACTTCTCATGATATAATATGAGCCATGAGCTGCAGAGAAGTGGTAAGGGTAACCCCTGGCCAATCTTGGAAAGCAGGGAGCAGCTTGCACACACTGTGAGCTAGGGAGGGGAGAAGGAGCAAGCAGCAGCCCCTCTGCATTCCTTGTGGCTGGGTAGGCAGCTTCTTGGAGCCACCTGTGTGTTGGTCTCTTCACAGACAGCTGATCAGAGGACCAAGGAGAGTTCACATCGCCTTGCTTAGGAGTGGCCTTGGAGCCTTCCAGGCTGCGCAGGACCCTGAGGAAGGTGTTTCAGCATCCCAGAGTCCCTGCCCTCCCAGTGAGATTACCAGAAATGCTTTCCAATCTTTCCTCTGTCCCCATCTCAGGGCACATTTGTGAGTCAGAGTCTTCTAACCTGCATCAAAGTGACCCAAATGTTCCCCTCCCAGGGCATCTGAAACCTACCCCCAGCAACCCTGGGGGCTTTTGAAGACCTCACACCTTGCTTAGGTTCTCCTGGATTCCTTGGGCTTCTGTGTTGCAGGAGGTCACAGAACAGCTGACCCGGCGCAGGTGGGTCCTGGTCTCATGCACCTCCCTCAAGAAAGCAGACAAAGAATTAGAATTAGAGCAGGGCTCCACTCATTCCTCCTGGGGCCCACCCAGCCATCACGGTGCCACCACAGACTCCGATGGGTCCCAGGCACTAGCTGTCCTTCCTGCCTCTGCCCTTGTAAATGTGGCTCATCTCTTACCTGCCTCCATGCAGATGGACACTGCTGACTGAGGCTGGGGAGAGTCCCAACAAAACCACAGTAGGGAGCATGAACAACATGTGTGTGACTGGGGCCAGGTCACGTGTGCGCAAAGAGGAGCGAGGTCCCAGAGACACAGATGACAGCCCACACTGGGGCTTTTACTGTGCAGAGTGCTGACACTCCCATTTCCAAAGCAAATCAAGGTCAAGACTTTTATGAATTCTCTAAGGTGCAAGTACAGACGGGGACTTCTCCCTATTGCACAGACAGGAAACTGAGGTCCAGAGCCATTAGATCTTTGGTTGGCTCTCAACCCTGACTACACATTAGGATCATCCAGAGGAGCTTATTCTTAAGTTCAGATGTGTTAAATCAGAATTTGGGGGGACTGAGCTGGGAGCGGTGGCGCAAGCCTGTAATCCCAGCACTTTGGGAGGCTGAGACAGGAGAATCACGAGTTCAAAGCCAGCCTCAGCAACAGCGAGGCGCTAAGCAACTCAGTGAGACCCTGTCTCTACATAAAACACAAAATAGGGCTGGGGGTGTGGCTCAGTGGTTGAGTGCCCCTAAGTTCAATCTCCAGTACCAAAAAAAATGAATTTGGGGACCTGAAGGTTGGAGAAGAGGGCACTGTTATTCTAATATGGGGGGGGGGGCACTGGATCTCAGCCATGGAGGGATCCCATAGCACATTGGAGGTGCTTGTATTCATGTAGCCAGGGGAAAGAGAGGTGTCTGCCTGAAAGGAAACCCAAACTCCTGAAGAGAATAGTGTGAGAGAAGGCTCTATTAGAGGACACAGCCTGCCTCTGCTTCTCTGCCCACTCAGAAGCCCATAAACTGACTGCTTTTGTCCCAGGGGGACCTGGTATTCTCCCCAGAGAGGAGGTTCCCACCCCACAACCCACTGGAACAGGGGGAAAAAATCCAGATTTTAGAGGTGTATTTACCTATGTACTAATCCTGGATCTGCCACCTACTAGCTGTGTGATATTGAAAAGAGACCAGTTCCCTGAGCCTCAGGTTCCTTATCTGTGAAATGGAGGGATAACATCTACTATATAGATATTTGGGGTCTAACCAAACAAATTTGTAGAAATCACCCAGCAGCCTGCCTGGTCTGCCCAGATACATAAAACCAACAATTTCCTCACATTTCTTACTTCGCTTATTCCTCTCCCTCAGCTAGGACCTGTAGCAGGGTCCTCAGAAACCTGAGAGGGCCAGGCCAGGCCCTGGGGTCCAAGAGCTCAGGAAGAAGGGCCAGACTCTTACCTCATCCTCTTGCCATGTGTGACCAGGGCTGCTTGGTACTTCTGCACACACTCCTCCTGAAACACTTGCAGGAGTCTTTTGGCTAAATGACTGAAATTCACCCTGGAAAGACAGAAACCAAGGCCCAGAGATGAGCAACCTGAGCCACCATCAAGTTCCACCATTTATCCGAGTGTGGTGGTGCATGCCCGGAATCCCAGCACCTTGGGAGGCTGAGGCAGGAGGATCACCAATCCAAAGCCAGCTTCAGCAAGTCAGTGAGGCCCTCAACAACTTAGTGAGTTGTATTTTGTCTCAAAATACAAAATAAGAGGCCTGGGGATGTGATTCAGTGGTCAAGCATGCCGGGGTTCAATCACTGGTACAAGAAGAAGAAGGAGGAGGAGGAGGAGGAGGAAGAGGAGAAGAGGAGGAAGAAGAAGAAGAGGAAGAAGAGGAAGAGGAAGAAGAAGAAGAAGAAGAAGAGGAGGAGGGGGGAAGGGGGAAAGAAAGAAAGAAAGAAAGAAAGAAAGAAAGAAAGAAAGAAAGAAAGAGAAAAAATCACTTGCATCATGTAGGTCAGAGGCCAGCAAAGCAAGGCATCAACAGGGATGGGAGATGGATGAGGGGCCCTCTGGCCCTCCTGAAACACACATACTCTTAAACTTAGTCCTCAGGGGGAGGGAAGAATAGTTGGTTAAAGAAAGTGCGTGTGTGTGTGACCCCCATCCTTGTGTGTATGTGTGTGAGTAGGGGGCCAGGCCAGGTATGGGTGCACACCTGGGGAGAGAGTCCAAATAACCACTGGACCAGGGAAGGCATGGTGCAAGATAAAATTGCCTGGGAAACAGAAGCAGAGGGGAGCACAAAGGAAGGCTTAGGCAGAGGTCAGAGGCAGGAAGTGGGAAGTAGTAAATCAGGGAGGACGATTAAGGAAAAAACCAGCCCAGATCTTGTTCATGCCAGAAGTAAATGCAGTTACATCAAGATTGATGCTGACGCCTCCCTCTGACTCAGCTGGGCAGTGTCCTCCCTTGGCCACAGATAACCTGCCCCAGATAGAGTTATCCCCCTCTGCCCAGCTCAGAAGAGCAGGGCCCTTCCTGTCTGGCACAGACAATGGCTCTGCGCTGTGGAATCCACTCTCTTGGTCTCCCCTGCCAGTGCACAGGCCACTCACTTATCCAGCTTGTGAATCTGCTCCTCATTGTAGCCGAGCCCTGAAGGAAACAGACAGAAATGATGTCACCTACTTAATCATCAACAAAACAGAGTGCTATAGGGATTTGGGGACAGTTATGAAGATGAAGACAGCCCAGCTTGGGCTCTGTTTCATGAGAGCTCACAGCCCACTGGAGCCAGGAAAGACGGAGAGGAACACCCACGTAACTTATTACAACTTATGACACTATTACTCTGACCAAGTCAAAGGTAATGATTTAGAGGCCTAAAGAAACTGCAGAAAAATTGCCACAAGGTTACCTAGAGGGAGGTGAACCTGTAGTGTACGGCTGGGGACTGGGGCTCTGGGGAGTGGTGGGTGAGATGGGCCTTGAAAGATGCTTGGTTAGCCAGGGTCCTCATCCAAGAGAGTGATGCCTGTAGCTGGTTGGCCCTATCCCGAGGAGTCATGCTGCCGGCAGCCAGATAAGCTCTGCAGCAATGAGTTGGAGAAGCTCGGCCACCACCTTCCAATTCTCCCTCTCTGCCCAACCAATTTTGCAGAAGGAGCACTTTTGCCAGCAGGGCTGAAGTTTTATGGCCTTGGCCTTGGCCAACCCCTGAAGGGCCCTAATGCTCACATTAGGGAGATGCTGCCCCCTGCTGGTCATCAAGGGAATAGACCTATGGGTAGTGGCAGGCCTAAGATCATAACCAAGTTGGCCTTTCCTACCTTCCTGTTCCACTCCCCTAATAGCAGGATCCCCTTCCTGAGCCCTGTACGCAGTCAGTGGAGAGCGCTTATGGAGTACAGAGATCTAGAACAAGTCCCAGACCTGCCTGCTATTAATGGTGGACAAAGGCAGGTGATTTGGCTTCACTGAACACACCTTCCCAGCCATCTCATGTGCCACTCAGGTCTCCTGTGTGGATCATGTCAGAGAGTACCCTGAACACTACCTAGTGTCTTCCAGAATGGCATCTTCTAACACACCACTCATTAGCAGTTAAGCTTTTAATAAAGGCTCTGGAAGACCAATAGAAATGAACATCCTTTGAGGCTGTGAAGTGGGGCCATTGAAAGCTACTGGTCCTAGATTGCTTGGCTTGCTTTATCTTTCTGTTTCTATTGGACAGTTTCTTCATCTATAAAATGGGGAGGATGATGGCTTCTAGGGTTTTAAGAACATGCAGAGCCCTCAGGATGGTGCCTAACACAGGAGGTGCTTGGGTAAAGTTTAGATAGTAGGATTATGGAGTCCAGCTACAGGGGCAGAAGACCTCCAATGTGCTCCTGAAGTCACAGAAAAGATGGCCAACTGGGTATAAGGCCAGCCTGGCTGAGGCCCAAAGCCTAGCTGGCCTACAGGGACAGGAGGTCTCACTTTCTCCATGCCCTGCAGTCCCTCTGTACCTTCCAAGGTCAGATTCAGAGGCAGGACTGAGGCACCCAAAGAGAGAGGGTTATTATCTGGAGATGACTGTGTCCACTATGGTGGCCACCAAACACACAGCTATGGAGCACCTGACAGGCAGCTAATGAGACTTAGGACCTGAACTTTTACTTAATTTAATTCAATTAATTGAAAAACTGAAGTGGTTTAACATACATTCCCCATTAAACACAGATTTGTCGGTTTGTTAAGACTACACTTTGTTAATCACTTAGCTTCCAAATAGAGATGTGCTGTAAGTATAAAATACACATGGGATTTTGAAGACTCCATGAGAAAAAGAACATGAAATATCTCTTTAGTAATTTTGTTTTTACTAATTACATGCTAAAATGACATTTTGGATATATTGGGTTTAATAAAATATATTAAAATTAATTTCACCTGTTTCTATTTTTTTAGTCCTGGGGATCAAACCCAGGACCTTGCACATGCTAGAGAAGTACTCTATCTCTTAGCTCTATCCACAGACTTTTTAAAATTTTTTTAAAATTTTGAGACAGGGTCTAACTTAGTTCCCAGACTGCCTTTGAACTTGTGATCCTTCCTGGCTCAGCCTCCAGAGTAGCTGGGATTGCCGGTGCATGCCACAGCACCTGGCATGTTTATTTCTACTTTTTAATTTGGCTATGAGTACATTTAAAATTATACATGTGGCTGCTATTGTATTTCTATTGGACAGTGCTTTTGAGATAATCCCAGGGATAGAAGAACATTAGGCAACAAAGTCTAAGGCCTGCAGTCTGCAGGTTAGGAAATGCTTGGGGTCAGCTTTGATGTGTTTGTTTCCCAGCTAACTGGGGCCTCCCTGGGCTCCCCTATCCCCATTACCACCCTCATTCTGTCCCTTGATGGTACCTCAGGCAAGCAGGTTCCCATCTCTGAGCCTTTGAACGGGCTACCCCTGCCCAGGTCTTTGTGAGCATTAGTAGATGACACAGGCATGTCACCTGACCCCATGACTCTCAGTGGGATTTCTTCTAATCCCCCTTTGGAAAACCTGACTCTCTTCATGCCTCAAAGACACAGTGCATAGGAAATACTCAAACCATAAAGCACCCTGTCAAAGTAAGGGGTCCCTTTGCAGGGCCACTTAGGCTCTGGCTCACTGTGTCCCCCACCCATGTCATCTAAGCCTTTGCAGGACAACGGGCACAGGCGTAAAGGCTTCAATCCTGCCCTAGGCCAGCTGCACCCTGGCTCCACCTCACACCATCCACTTAAGGGGCCTCCACCAATTCTGAATGGAGTATCCACAAGTCTCAGGAAGGGAGAAAGGCAGAAGGGAGGGAAGAGAGAGCATAGGGAACATTTGCTCTCCCTGGCTCACCTGGCCTCATCCTAGATTTCTTAAATTGTTTGTAGATGAGGTGCATCTTGTCCACACAACACTGAATCTGCTGGATGCTGTGGGCAGGGGGCAGAGAGGAAGAATCAAACAGCACTGAGCAAAGGTGAAGGAGAGGATGGGTTGGTGGTTGGGGTAGGGGAGGAGCCGTCTTCCTGCAGGAGAGCCTCATTGCCCCAGTGCTGGGGGCCAGTCTGGAAGTAGGGGTCACTGTTCTGTCTCCGAGATTATTTGAGAAATGTTAGAGCAAGCCAGCTAGCTCCTGTTCTCATGTTCACACCCCACCCACCCCTACACACTCCCTCACACAGCATGAGTTAAGTAAGAGGTTAGAGAAGAAGTCAAACTTGTCAAGCAACTGGGAAGTGGCCCTTGCTCCACAGGAATCCTTGAGGGTAGACCTTGAGAGGCCCCAGGAACCCAAGAGAGTCTGCCAGAGACAGCTGGGATGGAGTGGAGCAGAAATCTCTCCTGGCCACCTGCATAGGGCAGAAGGGTGTACTCTCTTGGTATACCCAAAGCCTGGCACATAGAAGAAATCTACAATAAATAAGGAACCTATGATCCTTGTATAAAACAAGATTGAATGAGTGGTCATCAGTCCTGCCTGGAGACAGGGGAGTCGGTAGGTGACCTTCAAGGGCCTTCTGGGCCCATGGTTTAATTATTACCTCTTCTATTCCTTTATCAGGCTGGACAGACCCCTGTGTTTGAGGTGTCTGGGTCCTTCCCACCCCTAGGCGAACCAGACTCCGCTTCTTCCTCAAAGCTCCTCTAGGTACCTCACTTCAGCTATTTCTGAAGCTAGACTCCGAGCAGAGCACACACTTGTCCCCAGGGCTCTGACAGCCTCAGAGCCTTCCCTTTTCAGAATGTGGGGGTAAAGGACCAGGTGGCAAGGTGGGACCCCAGATCCATAGAGTTATCCAAAAGACTCAGGGTCAAGGGTCTTCTGAATTCAGAAAGGTAATTCAGAGCAGTGCACACACATGTTGTGGAACACCCAGGTACCATGTGGGAGCCGTGTCCCTAGTCAAATGTCCTCACATCTTCAGAGAAACACAAGGACATTTACCCTGAGTGGAATAAATATACTATGAAGAGCTGTATGTCAGTTTAGGTCAGGTTTTGTGGCCAAAACAGTTAAGAAGAATGGTGTGGTTTTCAGAGCTTTTTGAATTTAGGATCAAGGATATGGGATTATAGATCCATGGAGACCCTGGTTGCCATAGGTACCATCTGCCCTATTGTCAGAGTGGGGCAAAGGAGGCCATAGCTCCGCACAGAGCAAACTGTGGGGTGAGTGGGCATTTGTGAAAAGGGAGAATGGATTTTTAAAAGGTTGAAGTCCTGTCTGCTGTAGGCCAAGAACACGGGCATTGGAGTTGGACAGATCTGTCCTGAAGCCTTCTGTCACTGGTCACTGACTGGCTGCAACTATGGGCAAATTATAGTGAGCCTCCTTATCTATAAATGGCCATTATATAGCAGCATTATTGTTTCTGGAGGATTCAATGAGATGCTGAGTGACAGGACCCGTTCAAGGGCCTGACACAGAAAGAGGGACAGGAACTATACTTTACCCACCACTACAGCACCGGTGGAGCTTTCTGACTCTACTCCCAGGTAGGGGCAGGGCCCCAGACCCTTTTCTCCTATGGTATGAGGAGAGGGTCTGGTTCTCCCCTGGATTCCTTCCCTAGCTCTAACAGCCTTGCCACCAGAAGGGAGGAAGCCAGCTGACTTCCAGCTGACTTTAGGGCTGGGCGCCTCCCAACCCCAACCCCACAAATTAGGAGAATCCCACAGACCTTCTGTCTTCATGTACCTGATCCCGGTTCTTCACCAGCGCTGAGTTGAGGTCCCTGAGGCTTATCTGGGTCTCTGTGATACTTTGGGAACATCTGGAGAGAACCTCAGCCAGCTATGGGACAAAAAGGCAGACCCCCCAAGGTCCCCAGCTCAAGGCCTGCCAGACAGCCTGGCTAGAACACTGCCCACTCCTACTTCTGCTCCCGATAAACCCCTGTCACTCACAGTCCGCAACCTGGACCTCAGATCTGTGGCCCCTTTTAGCTGCTGGATCTCGGGTGTCTCGGTTGTGCTGCCGAACCTTGAGGGAAGGAAGGAAAGAGGCTGCACTTGGGGCTTGGCAGGCAGAAATCTCTGGGACTACATGCTGGCATGGTATCTTTGGGAAAACCTTGATGGCTCTCAGGGTCTCTGGGGAGTCTGAGACAGAGGAGTCAACTTGAGAGAGCCCTACGTTGTGACGTTGTTGAGTACTGCAAAGAATAAAGGTTGAGGTGTATTGTGACCTTGAATCTATGAAAATGTATGAGCTTGCAAAGTAGCTTTCATGAACTCCTTACCAGGACAATTTGTAATTAAACAGAGAGAATGGAGTTCCTTTCCAGTAGAAACTGTACTCCACGATCACCAACAGTTTACTGATGAAGGGAATCTGTCTTTTGTAGACTGCTAGCCAGTAACATGCCAGGGCTTGGAATGTTAGCATCCTGTTGTCCCAGTGAGATGATGCTCTTGGTCATAGTATTAACACCAATGTTGAATGATGGAGGGGTGGACATTTGCGTGGTGACAAAGTGACACCATCCTGATTCTTTCTTTTGCAAGAAAAACGCATGTATGGTAGAGGAATCAGGCTGTCACTACCCAGTGGTATGTCAACAGAAAGTACCTAGTGTCATCTATGATGTGTTCTAACACAAAGGGCTTAACTTGAATCCATGCAGTCTGTAGAAGTTCCAATTTACAGGAAATGGCCAGGAAAGAAGAACAGTGAAACATCATGACAAGGAAGCTCTAAATGAGCCCAGAAGACAGGACAACGAACTTGGTCCCTGCAATAAGCCAGTGGATGTACAGCAAGGAATCAGGAGAGTTTGTGCCAGCTTAGAATAGACTTAAGGGACAAAACAACCAGAAACAAAGTGAGGTCTTGGACTGGATCCCAGTTGGGATAAAAGGAAATGTGAGGGATAATTCAAAAAATCTGGAAAGGGATAGATCGTTACCAGATAAGAGGAAAATGTATGGACACAGAAGGGGAGCACTCATTAGCTGAGAAAAGCAGGTTATAAAACAACAAAAGCTGACTAATCGTATGTTGGTTAACATACATACTTTTGTAATAGAAAGCAATCTACTATGCATAGATAAACACTAGTGAAGTATAACGGCCTGTCTCTGAGTGGTAGAAGGTGGTGGGGTTATTTTCTTTTGCTTCTCTGGACTTTTTAATTTTTTACCATCAACATATGCTTTTTATTTATTTCATTTTATTTATTTTTTAAAAAAATTTTGGTAGCAGGAATGAACCCAGGGGCATTTAACTACTGAGCCAGATCCCCAACCCTTTTTATGTTCTTTTCTTAAATTTTGAGACAGGGTCTAGCTGAGTTGCTGAGAATCTCAACATTGCTGAGGCTGGCTTTGAAATTGCAATCCTCCTGCCTCAGCCTCCAGAGCCACTGGGATTATAGGTGTGCGCCACCACGCCCAGGGACATATGCTTCTTAAATAACAATAAGAATTAAGAAAAAAGAATCCTTTATATTTTGGCTTGGGAATGGAGGGTCAGGGGAGGAAAAAGGACATGAGCAGAGAGGATTAGGAGTGAATGGGAAGCTGCATGAATGCAGAGACACTGTCGGCTTCGCTGGTCCAGTACGTCAGGCCCAGCAAGGTGTTCAGCACGTAGCAGTCAACACTTCACAAATGTGGAACCCCTTACTGCATGCAGTTTGGGGCGGGGAATATTGATGGCCGTAGAGGACCAGCTGACCCATGCCACCCCTCAGGGAGTCAAGAGTCTTGGATTCACGTCCTAGTCCTGCTACCACACTTGTCACCCGTGTGACCTTGGGTTAGTCGCCCTAGCTCTCCAGGCCTCAGGCTCTTCATCTATAAAATAAGGAGACAAATTCTCCTGCTCCCTAATAAGGTGTTCGTGGAGATCCAATGAGACCTTGGTCAGGGGACAAGGGAGTGCATTTATGCCAGTTTTGGGGTTGGACTAGGGGCCCCTAGGATTCCCAGAGCCAGTCCTAGCTGCCCAGACAGTGCCTCCGCCAGCAGCAGCAGCAGAGAAGGGTCACGGGGCTTTGGGACAAAGGCAGGACTGCTCTGCCAAGGGAGCCGTGTGGGGAGCCTGAGGCGAGAGAAGCACACTGCCTGCTGGGGAGGTGAGTGACCAGCGAGGCAGGGAGGGGCCACTCCACCTGCAGCTCAGATACCTCGGATTCCACTTCAGATGGAGCTTGTGGCCTTAGCCCTTAGAGGAATCTATAGGTCTGAGGATGTTCAGAAGAGAATGGGATTGCAAAACGCTGGAGCCGGGAGGCCTCAGACATACTTGGAAGATGAGGCCCAGGTGGGGAAAGGTGACTATGGCCTGGCCCTATCGCATCAGGACCTCTGGCTTCCTGTTCTCATCCTCCTGATGGGAGACTGTAGCATGCCTGACCCTGAGGTCTCCAGACACACCAGGCCTCAGGGAGGCCTTGGAGGCAGAATGGAAAAACAGTAGCCCGCTGACACCAGGCTCTACCACCTGTCAAGCTGGGGCAAAGCTACACGGAGGTGCAATCTCTTTCTAATGGTCATTTTATTGGCACCCAACCTTCTTCTAACTGGACCCTCCTGGATCCCCCATGTCCTCCCCCTCCATTCCCCACCCACCCTCTGTTCCTCTCTAGCTTTACCCCAGGACATTTGCCATCATGACTGTGGTTTCAGCTAAACTCATGGGACCTGCCACCCCATCCTGTAAGCATGGTCCTCTTTTCCATCTCTGCATAGACTCTCCACGAGAGATATTCTTCCTCTTTCTGGCCTAAAATGCTGCTTCTTCCAGGAAAGCTTCAGTGGCTGCCTCTACCCATCTCTAGTGTGCCCTAGGTGGTGGGTAACCACCACCCTTGCAGCCTCCATGGGTCAGGGAAGCCTGGTCCCTTCTGTGTGATGTGATCTATCCCTGGATCTCTTCTCTGTGCTCTGGACAGAGCTCTACTCAGAGGAGATTCATAAGCCATGCTGACAGATCCCACCCTGTGTCACCATTTGAAGGGGCTTCACCTATGTCATCTGGAGACATTCCTCTTCCTCACATCTCCTCTGCCCCATTATCAGTGTGGCTGCTGCCAGGCCCTAGGAGGACGGTGGGGCTGTGGGGAGTCATTCCCTCACCTCTGAGGATAAGGGCTAGGAGTGGCGGGAGGGGGACTTTGGGCAATTTTGGCAGCACCTGCTTCTCTTCACCACCATCTCCTGGGGGGGGGGGGCTCCGGCTTCAATCGCCCTGGTTTGCAGAGCTCCTGTTCTCTCTTCTGTCTTACACCCAAGTCTTCCGGAGTTTGGGGGGCTGTGCTCACTTCTCACAGTGCTCTGGCCAATAGAGTCTCACCTATTTCTCATCTCTAGACCCTCCAGCTCTGCTTCCCACCCCCCAATCCTCTCTCTCTTTCTAACCCATTGCCTCTACTTAGCCCAGAACAAGGGAATAGAAGGTATGGGGTCTTGATGACCGGACAGGGAACCCAAGACAGAGACAAGTGGAAAACCCAGAGGAAGCAGGAGCAGGGGCATGGAGGAGAAGACCATTGGATCTCCACCTCTGGTCAAGTCCATGGACTGTGCATGGCCATGGCCAGGAGTCCTTCCCCTAGAGCTCTGCTCTGGGCCTTGGTGCAGGATGAGCATTCCAGATCATCCAGGGAGAGACCTAGGAGAGCAGAGGCCCCTTCCTGGGCAGGGAGACTGACTGAAACCTGGATAGGCAGTGCCCTCAGAGTCCCTCAGGTGAGTCACCCCTCAGGTGAGTGACTGGACTAGGAGGGGGATTATGCAGTCATCTGGCCAGGAGGGACAGGTTGGGAGCACCCTCTCTATTCCAGCAGGCAGGGGAGGCAGGAGCTCCAGGTTAGGGAAGACCAGGTACACAACAGGAGCTATAAAGGGTGCAGAATAGACACAGAGAGAGGGACTGGCCTAGGCAGGGTACTCACCGCTCAGTGGCCAGGCTGCTGCTAAGGAAGAGGAGGGCTGTCCGTGTGACCTCCAGAGTCCGACAGCATGTGGTCTGGAGCACCTCCCTGCTTGAGAGGAGCCTGAGTCAAGGTTGACTGGGGCACCCAGCAAACCATGCACATTGGCATATCCCCTAGGATGGTGCAGAAGAACTCTGGATGGCCTGCCCTGCCCTGCCCTCCTGCCCACCCTGCCCTCCCCGCAGCCACCAGGGGCACTCACACAACCCAGTACAGCCCCCGAAGCATTAGCTCTTGCCCGTCTAGCAGGGTCCGAGCCAGCCGCAGGGCCTGGTAACCAGCGCCCAGCATACCCTGAAACACACAAGTGGCAGGGTCAGGTCTCACAGGCAGGGTCAGGTCTCACATCTCTTATCCCTGTGTCGCACTGCCTCTCTGCCACAGCGAGGGGGGGCCACCCCTCACCTTAGCTGTGTTGTAATCCGCCTGCAGGTCCACTTTGGGGACGAACTTGGGGATGTCCAGAGCAGCTGTGGACAAAGACCCTATCTGAGGGATCTGCTTTTATGGTCTGGATCGACTCTGAGCTCATCTTTCCTTGTTCCCAGATCACATTCCACCCTTATTGCTGATCTCCCACCTCAAACTTCCCAACTCACCCAGAGCCCCTACCTTCCAAGACCTGACTGAACGCACTAAGAGTGGGTGCTTAAGTTGCAACCCTTTACTGCTCCCTTGTGGCCACTTTGGGGAACTACACCCTCAAGATCAGGCTCTGGCTCAACAGAAAATGAACAAAACCCACCCTCTTGCCCAAGGGTTTCAAGGTTAATTCCCCTTCCCCATCTCAGAGAAGAAAGGTGAAATTGGCATCATTAAAATGAGAATTTTAATGATGGAGGGTAGTTTTGCTACAACTTGGAAAAAGGATAAAGCCCTGGAGCCCTGACTACCTGCCCTTTTCTCCAGTAGTTTGGGTTCCTGCTTCTTCCAACATAAATTTCTGAGGTATTCCTATCAACCACAGGGATTGTGCAGTGCATATTAAAGCCAAAGCCCAATTCAGTTGGTGTTTCTTTCGCAGATCCGCGGACATTGAGAAGCCACTGGAGGTCAGGCCACCAACTCAAAGTCATATGGTATCTCAGAGGCATGCACAGAATGTAAACCCAGACCTGCCTTCTATACCTCATGCACCCAAAAAAAGACCCATAAGGAAAATTAGTCAATGCCCAGGGTTGTAAACCCCTGCATCCTGGAGGAGAATGCTGCCCAGCCTGGGTGACCCTACTCACGGTCCCTGAAGGCCAACCCCATGGCCTCGCTGGCCATGCTGAACAGGGTCAGAGGGCTGCTGGCAGTTGTGTGGGTGATGTGTTGTGCTGAGAGGTTGGGCTCAAGAACACAGAGGTGACCTTCAAAGAGGTATTCCTGGTGCTGGGGGGCCACATTAGTCTGCTCATACACAGCCTCCAGAAAGATGGCTATCCTAGACACACCAGGGAGAGAGGAGGGGTCAGTGGGCCAGATGTGGGGTCAGTGGACTAAACCTCAGCTAAGACTTGTCCCATGGGGAGAGTTTAACTTTTTAGAAGGAGGTGGTTCGCCCTCTCACCAAAGATGGAGAGACAAAGAGCAGAGTTCATGTCTTACAGAGCAGGAACAGGACCTGGAAGTCCCAATACCCAACCCCTGCCATTGACCACTGGTTCCTGCTACATTTCCCTTAAAATTCTCCTCATACCATAAAGTACTCCAGGAATAAAGTGTTCTATGAGCAACAAATTTAGGAAAGTTACTGCCAACACACACACACACACACACACACACACACACACACCCCTCTGAGACTTAGAATGCATATTGGCATCGTGAAGAGTACTGAACTTCTTAAGTACAAGCAAGGTAATCTGTTTAACTTTGTGGAACTGGTACTTTTCCAAACTAAGTTTGGACCCAGATTTCATACCTAAGCCCCCACAGAACATGCCTCGGGAGGTGCTGCCTTAGACACACATTTTTGCTTGGGTGGATAAAGCCCTTGTGCCTTCCCTCCCCCACCCCCACTCACGTGTTGTGGGCGTGGATATAGACATGGTGCAGGACTGCCTGGGACAGGGAGAAGACATGGACGACAACTCGCTGCAGGATGTCACTGGTCTCCGCAAAGAACTGGTCGAAGCCCCAGCACTTGGCCTGCTCCACTTCCAGGATGTTGGCCAGGATGGGCACTAGCTGGCTCTGCAGCCCCCTGCCCTCCCAGGACATGGAGATGGTCAGGGGCTAGGGCCAGATTTGTCCTCCTTGAGTAGGCAGTGGGGACATGCCATGAGGAGGTCCTGAGGGACTGGGACCAAAGTGATGCGGCAGGCTGGGTTGAGAAAGAATTGCTGGAAAACACTCGTTCCAGTATCCAAATGGGAAACCTGAAGCCACAAAGGAAAAGTGGCCCGCCCAAGCCTGTAGCCTGCCCCGGGGCTCCACTAGAACAGACCTCAAAGTCTTGACTCAGTGGAGAGAAGTGATACCTAGCCCAGACTCTGGGGTGTGCCCACCCTTCCCACTCACATGGACAACTGGCAGGTGATGGGGAGGGTGTAACTCCACTCCAGGGGTCCATTTTCACGCTTCTGGGTACCTGCGATGGCCCCAACTGGTTTCTCTGTGGTGATGCGGTACCTGGGGTGGGGCAGGATCGGGTCAGTGGGGCCCCCAGCCCATCACTTCAAACAATAACAAACTTATGATGGAGGGCGCAAAGCACCAGTTCATGCCACCTAGCCACTCTGAGGTGGGCTGGAAAATGGAATTGGAGAGAGATGGCCCTCAGCCCATGAGATCCTCTTGCCTTGGCTCTCCCAGTCAAGCTAGCTACCTCCTGTGCCATATTGAGCTTGGCCCCCAAAATCCTCTCCTCCTTTCCTTTTCTCACCCTCCCTTCTCTTCAATGTCTACCCTTCCCTGGCAACCCCATCTGTGCCAGTCTCCTTCCCTTGTCTAAACCTAATATAGATTGCACACAGCTTGTCCCCTGGGCTAAGGATTTGAGCACAGACCTTCCCGGTAATCCACTGATAAAAGAGAAATTCAGAGATGTCATAAATGTAATTACAAGGGCCAGGAGATGGAGGGGAGAAGAGATAAGGGAAGTTAATCAGTTAATAGCTCTAAGGACACCAACGAAAGACTGTTCCACATTCCTGAAAACCTTGACTTCAATCCCCTCACCGCTGACCACCAGGGCCATTCTGCCCTGTTTCCATATAAACATTCTGGGACTCAACTCCAGAGGCAACAAATTCTTCTCATGGACTGCTTCCTATCCCAAAGCTTTCCTGTCTTGTCTTGCTCCTAGTATAGCCATAGGTTCAATGTAACAACTTGTGCTTTTTGTCTAAAAGTTAAAAAGAAATAATCTTAACTCTATGTCCAGTGGACGTTTTTACGACTGCTACCTAGCTCTGCTGCTGTAAGTTGTAGGAATTCATCCCAGGCCCTTTTTTTTTTCCTTTACCTTTTCTGAAGAGCATCTGCGAAAGCTCAATGAACCCTTTTATTTCAGAAATCCTGCCGTCTCTAGAGTTTTGGTGTGACACCAAAATCACATCCCTTTTGTTCTGGACGGCACAGCCTGGGAGTAGCCATTGTCTCTAGTTCCTTCTGTATCCAACAGCTAGAAACCACAAGACCTTGGACCTGGGAGCTGGCTCCTCCTTAGCCCTGGCAGACTCTGCCACCTTGGGCAATTCTTTTTGAGACCCCGTGGAGAGGTGGTGAGCCAGGAACGATGGGAGAGTTAAAGTGAAGCCCTGAAGCAAGATAAGAGAGGATGAGCATCTCCCACAGAGCCAGGAGAGTGTTCAGCTTCTAGTTTGATTAAGTCTGAGCCTGGGTGGAGGTCAGGGGTAGAGGAGGCAGCAGGGACCAGAGGGGAAAGGGCCAGGTGTCAGCCAATAGGAAGTCCAGGGCCCGACCCCCTTCATTCCCCGTGGCCCACCGTACATGATCTCCTTGTTGCGTCGTGGCCCACCAAAAGGGACAAAGGGCAGGCTGCCGGTAGCTGCATGGTACAGGGTCACCCCGATGCTCCAGAGATCCACAGTCACCCCAAATGCCTTTTGCTGGGGCTTACGAAGCACTGCCCGCTCATACATGTCAGGGTGCTGAGGGAAAGAGAGCAGAGAGCAGTTGTGGAGGGGGAGAAAGGGGCAGGGGGCACTTTCCTTGGACTTCTGGTGGATATGGAACCATTCCAAATCCATTCATGTTATCAGCTTAAAAATGGGCACTGTGTTCACCCACTCAGAGCCTTGCTGTCTGCCCTGGGGAAGGTGTTGACTGGCTGCATCTCACCCCCATGAAGAGGGGTCCCGGAGTTAACTGCAGTGGGCCTGGCAGGCCTTCTTAGCAGAAGGAATTCTGGTTGGGGTGCAGTGGGGGTTGGGGAGATAGTACCCTGATAGAGCAGGATGAGGGGAAGATCCCCTTCTAGGGGGCTCTCAACAAGGCACAAGTCAAGGACAATCAGCATGGGGAAAGACCCTCAGCTTGGGGCAGTAGGTCCCCACATGTCATTCACCAGGTACTCCTCTGTCCCATAGACAGAGACGAACTTCTCATCGTCATCCAGCTCCCGGGCAGCCCCGAAGTCCGTCAGCTTGTAGATGCTCTGTCCCTCCTCCCCCACGAGGCGCATGATGTTGCCAGGCTTGATGTCCCGGTGGACGATGCCATTCTCCCGCAGGTGGTTCATGCCAGCCACTGGGGACAGACAGAGGGTGCTAGCTGGCTCTGAGGAAGGCCGTCCTTGGCTTCAGGGAGACCCGGAGTTCCCACAGGTCGACAGGGCCACAAAAGAAACAGGAGAACAGAGATGGGCACAGGGAAAAGGAGGGATGTTCTAAGGACCCTAGAGTATTGGGATTCCATCTGGATTCTCAAAGAAACCCAGGGCACACCTTTCCCCTTCTTCTTATTTATTTGTGGCCAAAGAAAGTCACACGGTTTGCCATTTTAACCATGTTGAAGTGTACAGTGCAGTGCATTAAGCACATTAATATTGTCACACATGCATCACCAGCACCCATTTCCAGAACTTTCTCATCTTCCCAAATGGAAACTCCATAACCACTAAACAACAACCCCCTCCCTCTCCTCAAGCCCTTGCAGCCACCATCCTGCCATCTGTCTCTAGGGATCTGATTACTCCAGGAAGCTCGTGTGAGTGGGACCGTGCCGTTGTCCCTCTGTGTCTGGCAGAGTGTCATCCGGGTGAATACATACTGCAGCCGGTGTCAGAATGTCCCTCCTTTTTAAGGCTGAAGTAGATCCTACTGTACGCATGTACCATATTTTATCCTTTTAGATAATCCCTCTCTTTTGGCCCTGTGAATAATGCTGATTATATATTGGCATATGCTCTTTTTTAAAATTTATTTTTATTTATTTATATATTTTGGTACTGGGGATTAAACCCAGGAGTGCTTAACCACTGAGCCACATCCCCAGCCCTTTTTATATTTTTATTTTGAGACAGGGTCTTGCTAAGTTGCTTAGGGCCTCACTAAGTTGCTGAGGCTGGCCTTGAACTTGTGATCCTCTTTCCTCAGCCTCCTAAACTGCTGGGATGACAGGTGTGTGCCACTGTACCAGGCTTAAAATATACTTTAAATTGCAGTTTTAAAATGAACGATTAGCAGGAATCGGACACCTGGGTCTTGTCTGTCTGTCTTAGGACTATAAATGAAGACCCTAGAGAATGCTCATTTGGGTTGAGTTTCCTTGTTTCAGAATGTCCTATCCCTCTGGGACTTGGCTTCAGGTGAAGGGCCTGAACCTGTGGCTGGTCTGATGGGAGCTGGGGACTGGGCAAGCTCACCCACACAGCGCAGCACCACCAGGAACTCATCCTCCTGCAGCCCAAAGGTGTTCTCTGGGCTCTCCAGCACGCTCAGTAGACTCCCACTGGAGCAGTACTCCATCACCAGCACCTTCTGCCGGCCACCCCCCTGTGACCAGGACAGAGGAAATCTGGGAGGGGGCACTTCTCCATCCAGAAGAGGTGGCTCCCTGACTAGAGCCCAAACCCCCAACCCCTACCTCCATTCTCTAGCAGCTTCTGGCCTAGGCTTCTCTCCTGGGCCTCACACAGATCTCACAGGCTAGATCCAAGGGTGCCATTCACAGGAAGCCCTCTTGTTAGGAACTGATTCCCTCATGTGTTTTGATGTGTTGTTTAACCCACCCTTGTGTGTGTGTTTTTTAAATTGGTCCATTATGATTATACATAGTAGTGGGGTTCATTGTGACCTATTAATATATGCATACAGCATAGTGTGATCAATTTAATTCCCCAGATCTTTCCCTTTTCCTCCTCTCCTCCCTCCCCCATCCTCTTCTTCAAATCTACTGATCCTCTTTCTATTTTCATGAGGTCCCTTTAGTATTTTGGTTTTTCTTTTCTCTAGCTTCCACATATGAGGGAGAACATTCTACCCTTGACTTTGAGCCTAACTTGTTTCGCTCAACACATTGCTCTCCAGTTATCCCCTCCACGGTCTGCCTGCTCAGCCTGACCTGTTGATTAGCAGGTGACCAAGTCTCTCCCCAGACTCAGGGTCAAGGACAAGGCCATCCAACCTGACCCAGCACAGGACCTACCGTCTCCTCCACCGCAAAGAGCTTGACAATATTCTGGTGGTTCAGCTTCCGCAGGACCTCGAACTCTCGCCCCTGCACCTCGCGGGGGCGCAGGTAGCTGGCAGTGTTGAAGACCTTCACAGCGACCAGCTCCCCAGATTTCTGCAGTGGGGAGGAAGGTTGGGAACTGGCCTGAGACAATGCAGTTCCCACCCCTGCTGAAGAGCAGCCATCCTTTCTGGGGTCTCTCTTCAGACTCTCTCAGCAGCCGGTCTCCCGTCTAAGGAGAGGAGATGGGCTCCTACTCCCAGGTCCTTTCCCTATTCAGGGGTAGATGGTCAGGACCTGGGAGGTGACAAGGGCTTGGCACACCTGATCCCCTGCAGGGCATGGCTTGTGGCGATTGTGACTATTGCCATAGATATTAACTGCAAGGCACAGATACTAACTGGTGTTAGCAGGAGGGCTGGGATTGGAACCTGGGCTATCAGGCTCCAGCTGTCACACAGGAGAGTGGAGCCCCGTATATTCTGATCTGGCTCCTCAGCAGATGCAGGATAAACCTGGACATCCCACTTCCCACCTCTGCAACTCCTAGATGCCACTTGCTATCACCTCCCCTGGATGTTTGCTCTGTGCTATCATCTTTCTCCTGTCCTAACTCAAACCTGACAGGAGCCCTTTTTAGTTCCCACTGCCCAAATCCATGGGGTCCTTCCTCCAGAGTGGGCACAGCAGAGTCCAGGGTCCCTGACTAGCTATACACCACCTCCAGGCCCACTGGAGGCTGCTAGGGCTTCCTGCCTGGGTACAGGGTGGTGAGGGTGGGCTGGATCGGTCAGACTGGTCCCCCCAGGGTTGCCCCTCACCTTGTTGCGGGCCTTGTACACACTGGCAGTTGCCCCCTGCCCCAGCAGGTCATCTGTGTGCCACAGGTAGTTGGCCGTACTCTGCATCTCCTCTCCCTGGAAAAAGTACACGTGGGGGGGCCCCAGGATTCTATTCCTTACCTGGAATGGACATTGATGGCCAGTCCAAGATCACCCTAGAAAGGGCTCCTTGTGGCCATCTCACAGGAGTGGGGAAGTGGGAAGCACAGAAAGGTTAAGTAACTTCCTCCAAAAGAAGCACCACCAACAGGAGGCCCTGGTGGGCCTCCGCACACAGCTGGGCCTGTTCCACCCACAGGGCCATCTGCCTGTCCTCACTCCCCAGTGCCCCCTAGCCCCTCCCCATTCTGCAGAGACAAGCTTCTCTTCTGCATGACTTCTTCCAGACTCTAGGGTTTTGGCATTCAGGCCTGGGACTGTCCCAGGAAGAAGAAACAACGCAGGAAGAAGGGCCCCAGGTCAGTCACACCACCACAAATCTCCAGGATTGCAACATGAGCCTGGAGCCCCCACCCCACCCACTGCCTGCCTGCCCAGCCCACTACTTCCTCTGCCCTGAGCTAACAGCTGCTCACCAGACCACCAGCACACAGGTCAGTGCTATTACAGAGAGAGAAAGAGAAAGAGAGAGAAAGAGGAGGAGAGGGAGAAGGAGGGGGACAGAGAGAGAGAGAGAGAAAGAGAGAGAGAGAGGAGGAGGAGAGCGAGAGGGAGCAGGCAGAGGGTGGGGAAGGCCAGAGACCATCCAACACAAGCCTGAGGAGGATATGAAACCCCTCTATAGCTCTGTTCCCCATCTTTTCTCTTGTCCTGTTCTCTCCAAAGGCCGGTTCCTTTAAAACAACTGGTTCCAGAAAGTATAGCGTTAGAAATTAATCTCAATGCTTCTCTGAAGGATAAGGTCAGGACTGGCCATTTTGAGATGCCTGAGGCAGGAGAATAAGGTGGGTCATGGTCTCTTAAAGACTGTGAAGGAAGCCTGGATCAGACAAGGGCCTATTTCTGCTCTGATATCCCAGGCCTGGAATCCTATGTTGCTTAGCTTTAAGGCTTTTCTCTCTGTAATCATATTTTTTTTATTTTTTTATTTTTTAATATTTTGTTTTGTTGTAGATGAACACAATATCTTTATTTATTTTATGTGGTGCTGAGGATCGAACCCAGTGCCTCACGTATGCGAGGTAAGCACTCAACTGCTGAGCCACAGCCTCAGCCCCCTGTAATCATATTTTTAAAAATGCAAATCCTTAAGTATGTCAGCTCCTTGAGCCAGAGGCCACTTAAAAAGTTCATTGGTCAAGTCCTAGTTTCAGATAATGTACTTGTGTTTGCATGATGCAGAAGCAACTGAGGCACCCGGAGGTTTCTGAAGACTGTGGAGCAGCTCATTATGAATGAACTGGCCAGGTTGCCCCCTGAGGCTGGGAGGAGTCAGCCAGGGGTCTGGGGTGTGAGGCTGGGGAAGAGCACACTGAAATCAAGGCCAAGGGCCCAGTGTGGGGAGCAGTGGGCAGCAGATTGCATGACCTTCATCATTCTTCCTAGGGCTGGTGCAACATGACCCCTGTGCAGGGTGTGGCCAGGCACAGCTGAGGACCAAGGATGACCAGCAGTGTGGTGCAAAGGGCAGGGCCCCACGAGGGGCAGCACAGCCTTGGGTTCTGTGCCTAGGAGCTCGGCTTGTGGCACATCTGGCTCCAACCTGCCTGGGCACCTGTGCACAGAGGGCTCAGTAGCCTTTAGTGGGTGGGTAGGCCGGCCCACCCCGCAGCTCCCCTCCCTCTCTTCCATGGCCAGATGCACTTACCCCACGCTCTGAGTGGCCCTGAATCAGGCTCTCCCTGGCAAGTATGTGTGATGCTTTCTGTCTGTGGCAAGTCCAGGAGCTGAGCTACACCGGAAAGAGGAGGGCGGATGAGAGGCCCCCTTGGTGCTTTTTGATTCTCAGCCCTATCAAAGGCCACCAACCCCAGCCCTTTAACCCTTTCCTGTTTGTCACCTCCCCCACAGGGCTGGGGGGTGGTTTCCAGTTCTCTTCCCCAGCTGTTCCGGGAGCCTTTCCTGACCACTCCTCTTGGGACTCAGTCAGTGAGAAAGACCCCAAGGAGAGGTGCGGGCAGGCACCAGAAGCTAAAGAGCAGCTTTGGGGTGTTGGGAAGCCCAGGAAAGGGGCACTGGTGGCTGATGGGGCGTTTCTCTGTGCTGCAACCCACTGGCCTCCAAATAGTCCTTTCTAAGAGTGTCCACCAGGGAGGGAGTGCAGGATACCACCCTTCCTCCAGCAGCCGCGGACAGCACAGGCAGTGGGCGATGGGCTCTCTGAGCCGCTGCCTCTGCCCACATGCCTGCCCCGGATGAGCCCTACCCTGCACTGCCCCAGCCCAGCTCCCCCATGCCACCCTTCCCAATGGATGCTGCATACTCACCCCATCTCAGCCTCAAGGGATGCCAACTTGTAGGGCAGGGTGGCACCCCCAGAACTTTCAAGGCTTGCAGCAGTCATTCATGAACAGTGCCCATAATTTCCTGGTAGCCAAGGGCCCTGGGACCCACAGGCAGGGCTAGCTGAAATGGCCTTGTCTCCCTGGGAGCTGGGATTACAGGCTTCTTCCCGGACAGCCCTGACACTGGGCTCCCAGAGCCCTGGCTCTCCGCTCTCTCATACTTCCTGATTTCATTCTTTCCCTCCCCACCTCTCTCCCTCTCTCTCTCTTAAAGAGACAGGCAGCTTGACTGCTACCATCACCGCAGCAGGAAGGAGAAAGAGGATGCTGTGAGTTCTTAAGTGGAGACAATAGGAAAAAGTCTGCGTCACAGAGAGGCCAGGAACAGAGGCCTGGGCATCTGTGGCAGGCCACTGGGTCATGTTTTGGCATTTCCTGCAGTTCACTGGAGCAGGGAAGTTCAGGTGGAATCTACAAAGCAGGTTGGGCAAGTTAACCCAGTAGAGAGCTGCCTGAAAAAGAGGGAGTTCCCACACCCAGGAGCCCCAGGGAGGTCCAGGACATGTACCTCGCCACTCCTAAGAGAAGTTGAATCTGACTTGCCTTCCTAGGAGCCCACAGAGACCCAAGGCAAGCACCTGAACCCAAGTCATGTCCTCCAGTGTGACCTGGAGCACAGCACACAACCCCTTCCAATCTGCTTTCTCACCCACATCATGAGGGTGCACACACTCCTTGGGCTTATGAATGACAGAACGGTAAATCCACAAAAGCCTGGGAGAATGGACAGCATTTTACAGACAGGCATTGAAGGTTTTGAGGCTCACACACATTTAGTTATTTGACCATGTTCTATGCCAGCTTCTCAACCAAGACCCCGTACCCCAGATCAAATGTCTTGGGAAGCTGGAGAGATCTGTGCTGCTCTGATCAGCTCTGAGACAGCAGCTGGACAAGAAATGGTTAAAACCAGGAAATTCCATGTTTCTATAGAATGTTGGAGGGACTTTCCCATGGCCACACCTGGTGGTTTCCTTGGCCAGCCACACCCCTACCACAGTCACACTAGATCAGGAGCAAGAGCAAACTGCCTCCTGCTCAGATCAATCTACTTGATAACATGATTTGCCTGATAAGGCAACTGTGGGTTTTCATTGCAGGGCCAGGAGGAACGTTCCTGAGAGCTGTGTGACCACCCTGTATTCCTGCTGGACATACGGGAAAATTGCACATCCTTGGCTCTGTGACTGGGGAAGAGGAGAAGCATGTGAAGTCCCAATCAAAGCATTTAGTTGCTATGCAAGACCCCCTAGAGCTCATACCCTCTGGCAAGGAGATTCTATTAAACATGGTAGTCTGGGGCCCTGGTTACTTTCTCTAGCACAGGGCCCCCTGCCGGTCAACAGGGGACATTTGGCTTTATTGAGAAATCAAACTTGTTTTAGGCGGCTGAAGTTTGCAATATAAGTTAAATGCCACACACTTCCCCTGATGAACCAGCGCTCTTACTTTCTTCTCTCTAGCAAGCCCAGTCTTTTTCAGTGTTTCTAGAAGCTTCAATTGCAACAGTGAAGCAGCACTGTAAAGCAGGCGCTGTGCTCAGGATGCAAAGGGGAGAATTAGGTGTCCCCCGAGGGGTTGAGAATGCTCTATATGCTTTGGCATATATACTTCAGCAGATGATGATTTTGTGGCCCCTCGAAGAGAGATAGCGGGGAGTCAGGAAGGGCTTGCCAGTCAAGAAGGTTTGCTCAACCCAACTTTGGAAAGAGAGGAGTTAGAGAAAAGGGAGTTGGAGGTAAGGGGTTTGAGGCGGAGAGGACTGTGCAGAGGCACAGAACCATGGGCAGAGTGTGACTTGTTACTTGTTTGGGCGCTGCAAAAAGAACAGCGGAAAAGAGAAGGAGGTGGAGACAGGCTGGTGGCAGAGCAAGCTTCACTGGGCATCCTCTCTGAGGACACATGCTCTGTGTGGACAAGGTGGAGAGATGTGCCTTAGCCAGACAGCGCGGCTGCTGTTTTGTCCAGGAAGGCTGGAAACTGGAGGCCTCCTGGAGGGAAGACGAAGCCTAAGAGGCCTCAGCACATTTTCCCAAGTAGCTCTGAGGAGTCATAGAAATAGAAGTGGCAATTCAAAGGTAGTCCAAGGACCAGAGGCAGGAAGGGCCGGCGGGGTGGGGGTGGGGTTCTTGATGGCAGCTCTAGGGGTGGGAGGAATTTCACGTGTACCTTCTTCAAAGTGGGGCAGAGTGATGTGGAGGGAAGGGCAGGAGCTGGCCACATCAGCCCAAAGGCTGGCATCTGGCTCTGCTGCTTACGCTGTCTTCCCTTGCAATAGACAGTGACTGAGCATGTCACTCAACGTTTTTCATAGAGATGGTGTGAAACATAACTTAGATGAAGTGCCTGGGACCTGGTGAGCTCTGAATAGAAATTAATTTGTTTTGGGCTCAGTGGTGTGTGCCTGTAGGCCCAGCTAGCTACTTTGGAGGCCAAGCAGGAAGGATCACTTAAGCCCAGGAATTCAGGGCCAGCCTGGGCAATGCAGTCAGACCTTATCTTTAAAAAGAAAAAATTAGGAGCTGGGTGTGGTGGCGCATGTCTGTAATCCCAGCACTTAGGGAGGCTGAGACAGGAGAATCACGAGTTCAAAGCCAGCCTCAGCAATGGTGAGGCGCTAAGCAACTCAGTGAGACCCTGTCTCTAAATAAAACACAAAATGTGGCTCAGTGGTTGGGTGCCCCTGAGTTCAATCCCTGGTACCAAAAAAAAAAAAAGTTAGAGTCTGAGGTCTTAGTGATAGTGCCTGTGCTTAGCATGCATGAGGCTAGGCCCTCAGTACCAGCACCACCAAAAGAAGAAATAAAGAAAAAAAAAAAGATATCTTATCTGCCCCTTTGTGGACTGCACCAGTTTTCCCAGCAGACTCACCTGTGCAGTGTCTTAAAGAGGAGGGAAGAATTAGGGCAGTATGTGGAAGCCGGGGCAAGTGTGAAGGGCCGAGTGACAAAGCCTCAGAGCCCTGCTCCTTGCCATCTCCAGGAGTCAGCTCTGGCCAGAAGCTTTGGTGCAGAAGGAGAAGGAGGGACGGACATTGCAGGCACACCTGGTCCTATTCTCCCAGGCGGTGGGGAAGGGGCCATGGGAGAATCCTGGGTCCTGCGCCATCCCGTGACTCCTCAAACCTCCTCTGCACCATCCCCTGCCACACTCTCAGCCAAAGACCTTGCTTTCAACTTCCCTAAAATAAAAGCAGCAGTATAAACTTCCTCACCCCACATCCACACTGCCTGTGTCTGCACCCACATCTGCCTTCCCTCCCAAGAGACAGGGAGAAGGGCCTCTTCTGTAGGCTGGGCCACCTCTCCACCTGGGCCCTGTAACTCAGCCCTATCTCTCTTGCAAATTCCTTCTTCCTATCTTACTGTGTCCTGCTCATGGAGCAGACCTGCCTAAACTCTGGCCATCTTGAGAACAAAACCCTGGTCCCTTCACCCCTTTTGATGCCCCCCATTTGCTGAGCTGCCAAGAATTCCTGGCTCCCTCCCTTCATTGCTGCTCAACCCACTCCACCTGGATTCATTTCTCCTCTACCAAAAGGCTCTTGTCCAGGTCACTGAGCGATGCTTACCTTTCTATGCCAGTCCCATTTTACCCCACTGGCACTCAAGTTGGTCCCTCTCTCCAGGTCAACATTGCCTTCTCTTGGTTTCTGTGGTAAGTGTTCTCCCAACCATCTCCCTCCCTGGCACTTGCTCCTTCTATCTTCTTTTGTTCTTCTCCCCTGCTGGTTTTTTTTTTTTTTTTTCCTCCATCCCTCCCTTCCTCTCTTTCTCCTTTCTTTCTTGTGTACCAGGGATTGAACTCAGGGGCACTCGACCACTGAGCCACATCCCAGCCCTATTTTGTGTTTTATGTAGAGACAGGGTCTCACTGAGTTGCTTAGCGCCTCACCATTGCTGAGGCTGGCTTTGAACTCGCGATTCTCCTGTCTCAGCCTCCCAAAGTGCTGGGATTATAGGTGTGTACCACTGTGCCTGGCTCCCCTGCTAGATTTCTAATTGCTGTGACCCTTTCCTTTTTCCATTTATAGATTCTTCCAGGGTATCTCAGAGTTTGAGTACATCTAGAATGTTGTAGCTCCTAAATTTGTTTTCTGGTAGGACCTCTCCCCCAAATTCCAGGTCCACATATCCGAGAGTCTGATAGTTCCACACACATGTCTAAAAGTCATCTCAGTCTTGTCAGCCCAGGCAGAATTCTTGATTTCCTGAATGCTCTTTCCTGCCATAATGGTCTTCCTGACCACCCTGGTGCTCATTATCTTGTCATGTTGTTTCATTTTCAGATGAACACTTATTTTTTCCTCTCTGGTTAGACAGAGACTCCAGGTCCTGTTTCCCCGGTTCAATACTGTAGGGCAGTGCTTGCCGAAGAAAGGCTTAAAGTTTGACTAAATTGAGTCTTTTGTCATATGTATTCTGACAGGGTTAATTTTTGAGTAGAAGGAAACTTCCTATAACTATATGAATATTTCATTAGATAGTCTTTGAGATTATTTCCTAAACTCACACCCACCTGATCTCTTTGTTTGTTTGGAATCTGGGTGAAATTGGATTGAGTTTCTTAGATAGTTCAGTGCCCCTGCCTCACTTTCATCAAGCTTTTGTCTGAATATACAGAAGAAGACGACCCAAAGCACAGCCTTTGCCTTAGGACCCTCTAACGTCTCTTTGGTCCTCTGCTCACAGCCTAAGAACTGCTCCATCTCCTAGTTACACAGGTGCTCCAGCCTCCCACCCTACTCTACCTCCACCGACCTGTGCTGGTCGCGGGGGACTCATTCATAACACAGGGTGGCGAAGCAGCCTCAGCTTTGATCTTCTCAAGGCCAAGGGCCCAGCAAGAGAATCTCAAGACATAGCTATTCCATTTAAGTGGGAGGGGGGGGAGGCGACAGGTTGGGAGGGTATGACAGCTGAATATGAGACGTACAACTAACAGATGGCTGTGATCAAATCCTTAGAAGTCCATGAAGGTGCTGGGTGGGTGTGGTGGAACACACCTATAATCCAAGCAGCTCAGGAGGCTGAGGCAGGAGGATTGTGAGTTCAAAGACAGCCTCAGCAACTTAGCGAGGCCCTGAGCAACTCAGTGAGACCCTGCCTCTAAATAAAATATAAAAAGGGCTGTGGATGTGGCTCAGTGGTTGTGCCCCTGGATTCAATCCCTAGAATCACCAAAACAAACAAAAACCCCAAAGAATCCCCTACCTGCAGACCCAGTTCCTCCTTTTATAGGAAACGAAGCCTCCAGGGGGCCAGTTTTAGAAGTTTCAGGCCATAATCAGTTGCTCTGGGCCCCTTGCTTGGGCCTTTGGTAGCACATGGTAGACTCATGTTGCTCCTCTCATGGCCAGGAAGCACCAAGTTGTTACCTTTGAATAACTTTACCCTTTAACTTTCTGTTATGATCCAAATCTATAGGAGAAACAGCAGGCTTGTTATCCCTCACCCTACCAGCAGTGCAGGCGGGTTGGTCAGCCCTTCTCCCAGATGCAGGGATGGTCAATGGCAGAATGACTCAAGGCTCTGGTTGTGGCAGGAAAAAGAACCTCTGGCTTCCCTTAGCTGGTAAAGTTTCTAACCAATGGCTTAGGCCTCAGTCCCCCAAGTGGGGGGATTCTGACTAAAGATAGAAAAGAGAAAAATTCTCACTGACAACAGGGAAGGTGGATTCTGTGAAGGAAATGTTCTCATGGCAACAGATTGCCCAGTGATTTACAAACCTCTTAGTTCCACGCATGGGCGAAATGGAAATGCTGGGGAGCAAAAATCCACATTCTAAATATGACGCTGCTATGCCTTGGTGGGGGAGAGAGGTGACTGGATCTAATGTCACCTTATCCCTCCTGTTGCCTGGCAGGCTGTTTGCATGGACAAATCACAATCCTTTGTGGGCAGCTGTACTCCTGACTCAGAAACTGCAGGGAGTGGGGAAGGGATATGAACTTCAGCATCGAAACCTAAAAATGTATTTTATTTTGAAGTTGTGCTTTGGATTTTCCCCAATCCAACATCTGTTGAGTGACAGTCTTAGGTTCACACAAAGCATCTCCAAGCATACATACAATATTCCAGTTATCAACACTATTTTAAAGAATATACCATTTTACACAAACGTGACATACAAGTCAGACGCCACAACATTGCAATTCCCTGGAAGACCTAACTTCTCTTCTGAACACGAAGTCCACGGACACCAGCCTTTCCAGTGGTCTATTCATCCTGGCGCTGGTGCCTCACCTCCTTGGGGAGAAACCAGGGCGCCCTGAGGAGGTTGGCTGAGACCAGTGTTTCCAGTTTACAGGCTGCTGGCTGCAAACTCCTCTATTTTCCAAATCGGGATGCTGGTGGCTGCCCCCATCCCCTTCCTCAAAGACTGACCCTTCACAGTCCACACCAGGAAAAGGATCCATGCCACAAGGGGCAGAGCGGGGCTCTTTGAAGCATCATGCTGGTTTCGGCAAGCGTATCTGAGGATGTCTGGTCTCCCCAGGCCCTGGGTGACCAGCTCCTTTTGGGTTTTCGGTGTAAAATCACAGTGTGCAACCTCAATTCCAGTTGACTGAAGTGAGCTCTGCCGAGAAGGACTCTCCTCCTCACGGTTCCTGGTCCTCTTGACAGGACCATCTCGCAGGTGTCGGGAGCACCAGAGATGGGGAAGATAGCTTGGCTCCCAGAGTGGGGTTTAGTAGGTGACCACTCACACTGTTCAGTTCATGATGCAAATCAGCAGATGGACAATGACCAAGGGGATGGCAAACACAAGTCATGTACAGGGTTGAAAGAGAAATAAGGCAAGAGCAACAGAACAGGCCCCAAATGTTGTCATTGAGAAAGCTTTGCTTTTACTTTCTTAGAGGGGAGGATACTGGACAGAGGGGGAAAGGGCAGGTATGAGAACCAATTTTGATCAGTTGGATTAAAAAGGAATGTCAAGCGAAGGGTGGACTTTCATTTTCAGTAAGGAAATAGATCCCTAGGTCTGAAAGCCCCTCTTGACTCAGAACTTAGTCCAGGTCAAGACAAGAACCGGCCACTAAACAGCAACAAAGACTGGAGTCCGAAGACTACGGGTTGCCTCTTACAGGCTGACTCGCTTTCCTGAAGGCGTTTTAGAATTCTCTGGGGTCACAGGTTATCCTTCTCATTAGTGTCCCCGCTGCCCCAGGCTCCTCTTCCCCTTCAACAGGATGAGAAACATCTACCACCTTCCATAGATCCAACTACCAACTTCATAGGTTGGTACAAAAAGGATCTTCTAGGTCAAAGATAAGAACACTCAGATTTTACTACTGACTGGCAACCCACCATCTCTCTTGGACTACACAAAATAATAAGGCTAAAATAATAGTGGGGTTTTCAAGCTAGAAACGTAAAGAGGGGGAATGAGTGTCAGCTTTAAATAGCTACAACTTAAAATCCTGGGACATAGATGTCCCCAGCCCTGGTACTCCTGGGCAGTGTAATGCTACAGGAGCTGAGACCACAGGCACCAGGTTTAGAGAGTGGATTGGAGCAAAGGGTATCGGTTTTGCATTTTGGAGGGGAACCAGGAAAAGGGCCGAAAGACACAGCATCTAATTTTTAATTTTCTTTAGATTCCGGCCTTGGGAAGACTCTAGAGCCTGTGAAGTCAAAAGTTCCCTTACTTATCCTTGTTTGAATAAAAGAAAACTGGTTTTAAGAGGCAGGGTCTCTCTTTAATCTAACTAGGGCTCTACATGTCCCTGTTGGTCCCTGGAGAGAGAGAGAGACCTTATAAAATAACCAAACCAAGGGGCAAATGTAAAATAAGTTTACATTTGGAAACAATTTTTGGATTGGTAAAGCAGAACCTAATTTTTTAATAGGATAATGAATTTTATGTATTAAGTGCCCAAAAAAAGTGGAAGGACCCATTTCTTACCTTTTTCAAACCTGCCATAAACACAATAAAAACTTTCTTAAGACTCTTTACTCTAAAAGGAACCAGCTATAAAACTGTCTTATACAGGAAAATGTCTTAAATGGAAAATGGTCCATCAGAGACAATGATGGGACCCCGAGAAAAGTCTATACATTCAGAAAAACTTTTAAAAGCTCCTTAATAAGATTGGGATGTACTTCTACAAGATGGAGGAGAGCAAAAGCAAACACCAGTGACCAACTCACAGCAATAGAAAGAAGACAAGAGAAAGCCCCCACCCCAACACAGATTACAGAATTGTCCCATCCTGCTAAATTTGGAAAGATTTCAAATGCTAAGTTCTCTGGCCCAGATGGAAAGAAGTTTGTAACGGAAACAGAGACCCCTGGTGGCTCTTATGTGAACTGCCATATAATAACTTACAAAGAGACTGACCAGGAGGGAGAAGCAACACGTGCCAGAGACTAGAAAAACCTCTGTGTGTGTGTGTGTGTGTGTGTGTGTGTGTGCGCGTGTAAAATGAAGAACTGACTATATATGCTTCTTAATAATCAGTACCCAAAACAAGATGCCACTGAAAGCTGGGTGGCCGTAGCCAACTACCCGGTCAAGGCATCCCCTATGGTCCAAGGGGATGCAGACTCGAGTTCACGTCCTCATGACTTGCCTTGCCAGACTTCACAGTGACCTGATAATGAAAAACTCTGTTTCCGGCTAACCTAAGAACAGTACATACTGCAGCTGGCTGGATTACGACGACTGGGGGAAGCAGGACAGTGGGAAGGGAAGGGAAAGGTGGTAACGAGGGCTTCATTCTCAAGGTTTTGGGTGATGGGGAGGCTAATCCTGCAAGAACAACTTAGAATCTAATTTTTCAACTGAAGTCCCCAAGCTAGTTAAATAGGAAGATTTTAATAACAGTCAGTCCCTATAGTCCCCGTGTCTAGAACAATTAAATTATATCCCTCAGACCGTACAAGACTTGTCAGTGGACTGTGGGGAAGCTGATGAGTTGACACCAGGGCTAGTGGCATTTGTTTTGGGGAAGACAGTGGGCTTGGGCCGCGTGGCTGGTGGTTTGACTGGGGCAGCCATCTTGATAGACTTGACAGGCCGGAAGGCGCAGGCGATGTCCCCAGCAGTACTGGCGCTGCGCTGGAAGGCAGGCTCAGGGTCCTTGAGGAGCTGGGTGTGCAGGGGGCTGGAGGGCTCTGATGTGGGGGCCACCACTGGGGAGGTTTTGAGTGGCTCCAAGGTGTCCAGAACCACATCAGGGGTGTGCTTGACGTTGCTCTGCCTCTCTAGCTCCCGCAGCTCATTCAAGGCAGAGTTCATTGTTGCCTCAATATCCTGCAAAACAGGAAAAAGGAGGTGGTGAGACAAATGAAGGGACAAGTCCCCAAGGATCTTATTTCAACAAGATAGGCCAAGTCATGAAGAAACCAACTATAAAATGTCTCGATTATTTGACTTGGCCAAAATCCTTGAATGTATGAATGCTCAGAATATAGGGAAAGGGAGACAGATTTTTATGACCACAATTTTTTTTTTCCCTTTAGAAAGAGTAGTGGAGCTGATTTTTAACTAGAGTCCTTGGCTTTTAGAGACAGGTACTAAAATATTTATGCATGAAATATATATAATCCAACTATGGGGGTGGGGAGGGTGGATGAACCAAGAATGGCCAGGAGTTGGGTTGTAAGCACACAGGGATTTATTATCCAATTCTCTCTACTTTCATATATGTTTGAAAGTGTACATAGTAAATAACTTTTTTAAAAGAGGTAGAGATGAAGTATGATCTTTATTTTCTTGAACTTCAAGGCCAAATGTTAAGAGGATTAGTCTTTCCTCCTCAGGGGCTGAGGAGAGTTCCAAAGCCCAGATTAATGAGGACAACCCCCACCTCTCACTCATGGGCCTCCAACTTGAAACCATTTCCTTCTACCCATCACCATGAGAGGGGACCAAAGAGTAGCCAGGAGGGGGAGCCAAAGCCCACATAGGTGAATCACCTGTAAGTCAACAGAACACTCCAGATCTTAGGAAATAGCAGTCCTAGCCCAGGGTTAAAGAACCAAAGAACCTTTTTATGCAAGCCAGCTGCCTCCCAGGGAGACCTCCTAACTCCCTACCACCCTCCCCACAAACTTGTGTCTGGTACCCCAAACCACCAGTAGGGCTCTTCCTTGGGAATGAAGCTCACATGAAAGACTAGATGGTCCAAGCAAAGGCCCCCATTAAAGTTTCTTTGTCCTGTGGAGTGATCCATGTTTCCATGACTGTGCTTCAGTTTCACTCATCCCTATGAGACTCTCAAACTTTTCTTTTTGCAGTACTGGGGTCTGAACCCAGGACCTCACACATGCTAGGCAAACATTCTACCACTGAGCTACATCCTCAGCTTTCTCAAATCTTTAAAATCCTCTTACCCCCTCAGTCTCACCCTGCAACTAGAGTCTTTCCCACTCTGTAGCTTTTTTGACAGTCCTATTAATGCCTGGTAAAGGAAGGATCATGGAGGATTCCCATGGGGCAAGGCAGCCTGCCTTCAGGAGGCATACAGGCACAGACCAGAAGGCCAGCAAAGCAAGACATCTCAGGCCCAGAGCTCAACACTGGGCTAACCAGTACAGCTCCTTAAGCAGAGCACCAAGGAAGTCAAGAGAGACCACACCCAGCCGCTATTGCCCCTGGAGGATGGGTGAGGAGCATCTCAACCCAGTTGAGACACAGAGGGCAACAATGAGCCCTTAGTTCCTACCTGGTCTAATGAAAATTATATAGCTGGGAGAGACGTCTGAGAGAACTGGCTGGAGTGGCCCCGGTAGTCGGAATTTTAGAGATGGGGTTGGATCTCTAATATTTCATGGAAAACAGAGTCATCAGTGTGGTGCAGATGTGAAGGAAGACCCTGCAGTCAGGGAGCTCATGTCCCCTGCATGTGGAGCCTGGGGCTGGAAACCCTTCTAGTACATGAGCTTCCAATGGCCAGAGTATTTCTGAGTATTCAAGGCCAGAAGCAGGTTGTGGATTGATCATCTATCAACTACATATCAGAGATCAGTTTGAGGAAATCAAATGATGGGAATGGGCAGAGATATACAAATAGGGCCAGAACTGTACCTGAGTCTAAATCCTCAGGCAGCTTCATGAAAGTCTACCGGGGTCTAAGACCCAAAACTTGGGCTGAATGCTCTATCAAAATACTCTGCCTACTGGCTTTTAAAATTAGCAAGCGTGCAAATAGTACATGAGCAAGAAACCAACATTATTTTACTCTATCTTCAAGTTCTTGCTGGGGAGAGAGAGACAGACAATTGCTGGGCAAGTGGTCTTACTAAGTCCACATGACCAAGAGTCCCTGACTTTAGTATGGAAGGTACAAAAGCATCCCTCTGTCCCAGGTCCTGTCATAATTAACATGGACTGCCTAAGTGGTAGTGACAGGTGTGGACTCATGCTAACTGCTTGTCCAGCACCCAGCAGTTACCTGTGCAATGACCTCTGGGTCCATGGGCCTATGGTTATTGAAGCTTTTTGACCTTCCCGCTGTGGCAGTCTTCCGGATCTGTGGACTGTCCAAACGATTCTTCAGGGATGAGTGGCGACTGATGGAATTGAGGCTCCCATGCCCGCTGATAGAACACTTATCTGGCCCTTCCTTGGGGAGACTCTGGCTCATGATGGGCTGGGAGGATGGGCGGCAGCTAGCCCCCACCCCCGGGGAGGAGGAGTCAGTTAGGGAACTGCTCAGCCCATGGCTGTCACTCCGAAATGTTTTCCGGATGCTCCCAGATTCTGGACGCTTCCTTTGCCTTCAATCACAAACAGAAAGGGCAGGGTGATCAGGGAGCCCTGGCTCCAAGGAAGACAGTATGGATGAGGGGGCAGATGTTGGCACCCAGGGACTTCTGGAAGGAGAGGCACACAGAACCCCTTCTCGGTTCTGTCTTCTTTTGCCTTCTCCATGTGTCTGTCCCCTGTCACCCCCACCTGGGCAAAGGAAAATAGATACTTACTTGGTGGTTGTGGGCTTTGAGTTCTCAACATGAAAGCTGCTATCAGAAAAAAACTTCTGATTAAGGGAAAATTTTTGATGAGAAAAAGAATCATGGAAAGACCCAGTCCATTACCTGCTTTGAACTGAAACCTAAGGCCCCAAGTAGGCAATGTCTCACCATCACCAAGGAAGTGGTCAATAGCTGGGAAGAGGAGAGTTAATACTTCCAAATTTTAGCTTGTCTCTTGGTCCAACTACAGCAAGACTGTAATCATTTTGGGCTGTGTTAAGAGGCTGCTGGTGCTTATTCTGCAGACATGGGACAGATGTTTCAAGCGGCTTCAATGTTGGAGACTCAGGGCCCAGTTTGTGCATTTTCTTCGGGTGGAAAGACATCCTCATGACTCCTAAGTCACCCAGTGTTGGGCTGAACCCTCACTCTGGGCCAATTTGTTTCACACCACTAAGGCTCTTGAATGAACTAGCTTGGCAGAATCTTCTATGGGTGTTGCCTGATACTAAATATTTTCATTTTGTCTTGGAATCAGATTTTAAGGGACCCAATCTAAGAAGCCATGAAGCTGCTGGTTCAGAGAGCAGATGGGCAGCTCTGATTCTGAATCTAAGGGAGACTGGAGCTGAAGTGAGATTGGGGGGGGTGGAAAGAGGCAAGGTAGGACTCTGCAGAGAAGAGAGTCTATGAGGCGAGGCTGGTGCTCTTAGCCAGTCCTGGTCCTGTTCATCGCTGAGGTTTTCTTCATCTTTGTGGACCTGGGGCCTAGCTGGAGACTTGGTACATAGCAGCTGCTCTATGAAATATCTGCCTGCTCGGCATTTCTAACCTTGTGAGTCAGCCATTCTCAAGTGAAAAAGGATATTCTCAGAGTCTTAGAAGGCCCTTCTGAAATAAGCCCACCTCTGCAAATTTTTTTTCTCTGACATCACTAACTCCAACTATAGAAATAATGGCTCTCTCCTTCCCCTACTCCTCAGAGCATCCACAGCACTGCTTTTTAGCTACGGCTCCATATGGTCTTTACCTTGCCAGACTGCAGCTCTGACACTGGGGATCATGTCTTATCTGTCTCTGAATAACCAGCACTCCTGCTTGGCACAATAGCGGATGCTTAATTAATGTGTGCAATTAAATCAAAATGCCACGCCCTAATAACTCCTTTCTGATTTTTTCTTTCCATTGGAGGATGGCTGACTCACAAGCCTAAATCTGCTGAACAGGCAGATTTACGGGAGTGACTGCAGCATGCTGTGTCCCCAGTCAGGCCCTGGGTACATAAAGATGAGGTGTCAGTTCCAGAGAGCTCAGTGTGGAACCAGACAAGCTCCTTGGGGTGCACAACAAGGTCACTTAAGTCAGCCCTGGGGAACTCAGGGGTGTCAGAAAAGCTTCCCCCATGAGGCCAATCTTTAGACTGAGTCTTGCAGAGAGAGGACGAGTTGACCTGGTGAGGGAGGATCAGTAGATGTGAAGGTGCAGCGGGGGAGAGAACCCAGGGCACCCAGGAAATGGAAGGAGCTTGGAAGGAGTAATGGGGCAGAGGCACAGACTCACTCCTAAGGGTCAGCCACGCTGGGGGCTGTCCCTCACACACCGACTGACTGGCTGGTGTCTGGGGAGGCCTGTGGAGGCCATGGTGACAGAGGCTTGTCCTCTAAGAATTTCATCACGAGATTCTGATACCACCAAGTAAGGAGTTCAAGGGAACCACCTTGACTTCCTACCAGATGTTCCTCTTTGTTTCTGTCATCCCTCTCTATAATTCTTTTGTAAAAATGGCATCAAATGTAATATGATGACTTAAAAATATGTACCTAGGACTTTGGATGTAGTCGGTGGTAAAGCACTTGACCAGCATGTGAGAGGCCCTAGGTTCAATCCTAGTCTTGCCAAAAAAGTTTTTTTAAAGTATCTAAATATCTGACTGCTTCTACCAACTCTGCCTTGGTTTCTGGCTTAATAATAAGCTTACAGCCTTATGAGTATAGGCTTATAATTAACATAGACTTGTAAATAAGGAAAAAAATGTGATTAGCCCACAGTTACTTTTTACTAGCATGGCAGTATGCTGAAGGGAAGTATAAAATCCTCAATTTTTCACTGGCCTGAATTAAATTATAACTACACTGAGTAAGTGAGCTGAATAAACTACTTTATGAACTTGAGGGTGAAAGAGATGGAAAAGAGCCACGTGTCCCAACCACTCCCCCTGCTACCGTCTGGTTGGAAAAAAGCCAAGAGATCTGGCAACCTGGTGTAGTTTAAAAACAACAAGCATCTTTTATTCTCCTTCCAGTCTCAGTGTCCAGAGGCTATGGTTAACAGGTTTTCAAAGTGCAAATCATTTCATTCCTCCAAAGCCAGAGGGGAATAAAAACTGTACATCATCTCCAATCCATATTCATCAGGAGCGCCCTGGGGCTTGTCATCCTGCTGGCTCTGGGCCAAGTTTCAGGGTCTGGCAGAAAGAGGTCTGTAGGCTTTGGGACTTGTTGTCTGGCCCCTTGAGATGAGATTAGTTCTCCAATAACCTGAATGCCTCCAGGGGAGGCGGCAGGACGCAGGCAGGCGTGGAATCCCTCTAGACAGCCAGCTTGAGTGTGGGTGGAGTTAAAACTCCAGGATGTTGCTAATGGCACAATGAAAGCTGGGGTCAGAGGTAAGAGCCTGCTGGACAGAGGTGGGAATCTGCAAAGGGATTGCTAGGGAAGGCTAATACACAGGGCTGAAGCAACAGGGAAAAAATGGAACATTATTTCTCTTGGTGTGAAAGGGCAGAAGAAAAGGGCACTAGGGATCACATAATGAATAAAGAGCTCAGGACAAAGCTTTCCTGGGGGCACAGTGCTCCTCTCTCCTCCAAAGGAGGGAATGCAGGACAGAGGGAGAAACAAGACACATGATATCTAAGTAAGTCCACCTGGCCTAACAGTAGCCTGGTAGAAGACACACAAGATGTCGAATCTTCAGACAAACAAGGGTGAAGAAAGACATCAAACACTATTATTTGAGTAAGAACTGGAAAAGAGAAGGCACCTCTAAGAAATAGTAGAAAACCAAGTTGCATAAAGTGACCAAAGCTTTGGCCAAAGTTTTAGCCATAAGACTGCCAGGAAGGCCTGGGTAGACAGACACTGCGAGAACACACAGTAAGAACACCCTTCCACAGCATGACGGCAGCTAGCTGGAGACCTGGCCTGTGGAAGTCCCCACAGGCCTATCGCCTTGCAGCAGCAATGACGACATGACATGCAGTGTTAGGCCGTGGAGCTGGGAGCCCTGCGCGTAGCACGGGAATGGGGTGAGGTCAGGGTGAGGCTGGGTGGTGCGCGTTGTACAGGGGAGCAGAAAATGAAAAGCAGAGCTTACTTGTTGATGTTTGCAAGGTAAATATCGGCTACATGACCCCCACTGGGACAGCTGGCCCCCGCTCTGGCTGTCACCTTTTCTTCAGGTGGCTCAGAAATGACCTCAATTTCAGACTTGGGGCTGGACCTCTCCACGACACCGTCCTCGCTGGGGGAGAAGGGGCAGGCAGGCAGGGAAAAGGGAAAACAACAACAACACAAAAAGCAGTGTTAAATCGGCAAGATGGCCCCCCCAACACACACGCGACCCCACACGGCTCTGAGGCAGCAGCGACACCTAGCGGGGCGGGCTCTGTGAGCAGAGGCGAGGAAACCTAAGGGCCTTTGGAGGGACAGGGTCGTTTAAATAAAAATAAATAATCCGCTGAGTTCGTGGGATCCTCAGCTCCTCAGGAGAGCTTGGCTAGGGGACACCTGGCTTCGAGGCATCTGCCTTCTACCCCATGCTGCTTTCCTGGGGTGGTCGTGCTGGGGGCCACCCCCTGAAGGAGGCAGAAGTCCACGTTGTGGTTTATCTGCTGAGGTCCCGAGCACTGCCGAGTAAGGACAGTCAGCTCTGCGGTGGCTCTGGAGATGCCGGCGCTGAGGCAGGACACGGCCACGTGGCCACACTTTGTCGCAGCTCATCTAGCCTCACTTAGAGCGTCCAAGCCGGTCCCAGGTCTCTCCACTGCTCTCCTGGCCCCTCTGGCTACTGATGACAAAGAAAGCCCCTTCTCCCCCACAATTCATCTTCTCTCCATCCTGTAGTGAAGTCATAATGCTAAATTTGGGAGGGTCCTGTCCACGCACAGATGGCCACCAGGTTTGCGATGTTATCAACACAGGGAGGATTTCCCCGCAGAAGGAGCCAGGGAGAGGCTGGGAGGGTGCAGACTCACTCAGGATATCAACCTTTAAAAAATAATATTAAGGGAAGGACTAAAAACAGTGACAGTATCATATCTGAGGGAATCTAATGGGGGCAGAGGCAGGGCAAGGGACAAGAAGGCAGGCTTGGGTGGGCCACAGGGGATACTACTTCCTGCCCAGGAGATACTGCTTCAAAGAGCAGGAATATAGCCATCCAACGAGGGACTGTGGTTTTCTGACATCCTTTTTCCTGTTTGCCCCATCTTTCCCTGAGTCACTCTCATCCAGGTTAAGTGAACTAGGTCACTTCCACAAAGCTGCTTAAGCCAGATTTTTCCTAGAAAATAACTCCTTATTTTCTAGCTATTGGTGAAAAGGTGCCACCAATACAGCAGGTGGGGTGCATATATTTCCTTAAAAGGACAGAGAAGTAAAAATGTTTCCCCAAACTGATCTTTCCAAAAAGGAAATGTATATGGTCAAATAAAAAGTCGACATTATCACTCATCAGGTATAAACATGGATGAGCACTGTTGGCAGGTCTCTAAAACAAATGGATCAGGGGGTGACTTAAAAGGGAAACAAAAAGTGGAGAGATTTAAAAAAATTCTCCATGGAGTTGGGACGGGGCCCCCTTCAGGGAACTGTAAACTTTGGAACTGCACTGGCGCCCCTGGGGTTGCTTTCCCTCATACTCCCATGGCTCTGGAATTGACGTCTCATTCCCACAGTGCTGCCCGGGACCAGCCCAAGGTGCCAGGGCCCTACATACGTGTCTTGGACAACGATGTACTGATGGGGGATGAGTCCGTCGATGCCGTTGTGCCGGCCTTCCCACCAGTCATCAGAAGCCCGCTGGTAAAGCAGCAAGGATGCCCCCTTCTTGAAGGACAGTTCTCGGGCTGTCCGGCCCACATAGTCAAACTTAGCAATGGCCTCGATGGGCTCACACTCTGGGAGGGCAGAAAAGAAGGAAACACATTATTATTGGGACCTACAGATTCAGGAAACTGGGTGGAAAAGCCTAAGCAGTTGGTCTTACAGTGGTGGGAGAACCCTGTGTGAAAAATAAGCCACGGTGATCTACGAAGCATGTGACTCCCGTGCACACTGCGTGGTCACTCTGAAAGCCCTGGTGTCCTCTTCCCTGACTTCACTCCTGCTGTCCCTTCTACCTGGAATCCCCTTCTCTCTGCCTGATGAAACACATCAAGACACTGCCTTCTCTGGCAACTCCTCTGGTGTAAACAGCTCTTTGTGTTGAATCCTCCTGTCGTCAACCTGCATTAGTGGGGTGTGGTGGCACATGACTGTAATCTCAGAGGCTAAGGCCCTAAGCAACTCAGTAGACCTCTAAATAAAATATAAAAAAGGACTGGGGACCTGGCTTAGTGGTTAAAAGCCTCTAGGTTCAATCCCTGGTACAAAAACAAACAAAAAACCCCTAAAACTTGTACTGTATTTTTAAGACTTACTTATTTTCTGATTATATAATAACTCCAATAATTGTAGAAAAGGTATAATACTACATTTTAAGTAATTTGTTCATGTTATCCATCATCCCCAGTAGAACATGAGCTTTTTGTCTTTATAAAGAAAAAATACTTGCCCAATCAACTTTCCAAGGAGCAGAACATGGGAATGCGTTTTGTGAAAAATATACATGAAAGTAATTTGAAAAATTAAAAGAGGTCTATGAATGCAATGTGTTTTTACTATTGTGTAGGGCTTCTGTCTCTTTATCTGTGAAATGGGATAATAGTGCCTTTTTTATGAAATTGTTGGGAGGAGCCAATTAAGTACAATTTGTACTAGTGCTCAAAGTGGTGCCCAGCACTGTGTATGAGTGTGTTAGTCATTGTTATCATTATCTTTGTCTGTTCTAGGCTGCAGGTAGAGATTAGATAATGGAGAGAAGCTTCCAGAAACCTAGAACCTGAGCATCAGATACTCTGGGTAGTAGAGAGAAAGGCTGCTTTAAAACAAGAGTATGCCTTGCTGGGGATGTGGCTCAGTGGTAAAGTGCTTGCTTGACATGCATGAGGCCCTGAGTTCAAATCCCCAAGCTCACAAACACACACACACACACACACACACAACAAGAGCAGCTGGGCACAGTGGCACAAGCCTGTAATCCCAGCACTTTGGTAGGCTGAGACAGGAGAATCACAAGTTCAAAGCCAGCTTCCGCAACGGCAAGGTGCTAAGCAACTCAGTGAAACCCTGTCTCTATATAAAACACCAAATAGGGCTGGGGATGTGGCTCAGTGGTTGAGTGCCCCTGAGTTCAATCCCTGGTACCAAAAAAAAACCAAAAAAACAAAAAAACAAAAAACCCAAAAAAAACCACAAGAGCATGTCTAGATGAGCCCTGGCTAGGAAGTCTGCAGGGGTGGGGTGGAGTGTGTGTGTGGGGGGTGAGCCAGAGATTTCCCCACAGCAGGCTGACCAGAGAAGGCCCATCAAGCACCCCAATCTCAGTTCTCTAAAGCCTCATATGTCACTTGACCCCTCTGACCTCTTTTCTCTCGACTATAAAACTGTGGCACTTTCTGTTTCACGAGGGATCAAGGGATAGCATCTCTTGAGCCTCCAAGAGTGCAGGCTCAAGGTAGCTTGAGCCCAGTGCTAAATCCCTAGTTCATCCATTCCCCTCAGAATGTGGCAAATGATCACACTACTCTTTCTCACATCCAGGTCTAAATAAGTGGTCCTAATTTTCTTCTCCTTTAAAAGCTGGCCCAGGATCGCAGAATTCTAGCAAGGCAGAGGAAAGGCAAAGCTCTGCAGACTCTGCCATTTCATTCTTGTGCCCAGAAAATTCTGAGGCCCCTTGTCAGCTGCTGAGACTTCCAAGAGCCCAAGTGATCCAGAAATGGAGGTGCAGAACTGTTGGAAGCAGGGAAAATGTGCTGGCTGGACAGGCCCTAATAAATCATGGGCATGGCCGAGGGGCTGGCGGGTGACAGCTGAGCATTCCACTCCTGGACGCACAGCATCCACTGGGTTGCTCAGTGCTTGCATGTCTGTGCTCTGGACAGGGTCAGTTTTTCCAGTTGTCAGGCTGCAAGCGTGTGGTTTCTCCTCGTTCCCATTCCCCTCTGGCTTGCTCCACTTGGCTCTTGGCATCTAGCTTCTCTATTCCCCAGGCTTGCTGCTTTTCAAATGAGATTTCACTTTGGTCTCCAGCTACCTGGCAGGAGTCTGGGCTGTGATAAGGGACTAGGACTCGGGCTAGACAAGAAGTTGGGAGGCTGAAGGGCTACCAGAAGGTCTCGTTTCAAATACAGAGGCCATTCTATTTGAGGATGTCCCTCTAAGGAAGGAAGATATGAGAGACAGGAAAGCAGTCAGGGGACTGCTGGGCAGGAAGTTTCATCAGGAGCACAGGACACATAACCACTCCCTGCTTTACCCCTGGTAGCCCCTGTGACCAGTAAGCTGGGCCCCATACCATCATCACTCGTGTGGTGTTCTGTGGTCACATCCTGGGTTGAGTCTTCAGCCGAGGTAGTCTCTCCATGAGGGCTATCACTGCAACAGAAGTGACAGTAACCGGGATGTCAGTGTTTGCTTACAAAATTCTCATCCCCTTTATACAGCCGCCTTGGAGCAAGGGGCTCATATGCTATAAATATACCCAGAAGACAAATGCTCAGGATGAAACAGACACCTTGAAGTTCTCTGCTCCAGCTCCTGCTACAAAAACCTCTTGAGACTATTTGAGATGTAGACTATCTCCAGACAAATGGTAGCTCTTTTGAAGTTATCAAATAAATTCTCTAGAAAATGCAGAACTGCTCAACTTCTCAAGGAGTTGACTATTTACATGAATTTGTTCCTGGTTTTGAAGGAGGGAGCAACCTGGTGGAAAGGAAGTACTTGACTTTATCATCGAATATATCTGGATCCCAAAATCAGCTCTGACACTTAATAGCAGTGTGACCCTGGGCAAGTACTTCATCTCTTTAAGTCACAGTTGGCTTATCCATACACTGAAGAAAAATGATCTGTCCACCTCGGAGTTGGGAGAGGAGTCAGTGATATAATCTAGTGAAGCATTTGGCACAGAGGGTATGTAACACTTCCTTTCCTTCTCCTTTTGCTTGATGTCCCTAGGTTGCTTTGTGGTTTAGCCTGTGTCGTGGTGAAAAAGTGGGAGGTGAGTCATAGGTGTGGGTGGAAAACAAGAGCAGAGGAAGAGGAATCTGCTGCAGATTAAATTCTGAATGATGACAAGGGATGAAGTCACGTCAATATCTTGAAAAGAATTCATGTTCCCTAAAACCATGCAGGGTAGAGAATAGTAACTTCTCCTGATCTCCTGGCTCAGGGACTTCAGAGCAGATGGAAGAACTTATTTCTTGAAAAGTAGAGAAAAACCCTGTTAGTGTCTGAGGTTTTCTCCTCCAGCAGTAGGAGGTAACGAGAGCCTTTCTAGGCAAAACTATGGAAGCCCCAACCCCATAGTCTGGCCACACAGTCTCCACCTCTGGCTCTGCAGACTCTCCTTTCCTATGGCACAAGTCCTATGCTCCTAGGAAGTTTCTCAAAGACTTTAGGTGACCAGTTCAGTACACTTCCAGTGGAATAAGTCAGTTCCAAGAAGGTTTCTCAACTCTACAGGACATTCTGGGAGAATACCTATAGGGATTCCTCTCTGTCAAAAAAGACAGACACACATTCCTTACCCTTTCTTTGCTTAGAAACCTTCTGATGAGTTTGGTGACATCCTGGAAAACCTAGGTAGCGATTGTGGTCAGGGAGGCAGGCATACACAGGCAAAGGCAAATCTTTCCCCAAGATGAAGGTTCATTTACATGGTCATTCACTAAGGAAACAGTTCTTGAATTTCAGGGAGACCTGGAGGACTTGTTAAAAAACAGTCTGGGGGGCTGGGATTATAGCTCAGTGGTAGAGTGCTTGCCTCGCATGCAGGAGGCCCTGGGTTCAATCCTCAGCACCACATACAAAGAAATAAAATAAAGACATTGTGTCCATCTACAACTAAAAAAAAATATTTAAAAACAACAACAACAAAAAAGCAGTCTGAACCAGGCATGGTGGCACAAGCCTGTAATCCCAGCACTTTGGGAGGCTGAGACAGGAGAATTGCGAGTTCAAAGCCAGCCTCAGCAACGGCGAAGCGCTAAGCAACTCAGTGAGACCCTATCTCTACATAAAACACAAAACAGGGCTGGGGATGTGGCTCAGTGGTGGAGTGCCCCTGAGTTCAATCTCCAGTACCAAAAAAAAAAGTCTGTCCCACCCCCAGAGTTTCTGCATTACCAGGTCTGGTTGACACTGGACACTGCATTTTTCTTTCTTTCTTTCTTTCTTTTTTCCTTGTCTGCAATTGAATCAGGGATGCTCTACCACTAAGCTACATCCAGCCATTTCTATTTTTTATTTCAGACAAGGTCTAAGTAATCCAGGCTGGACTTGAACTTGTGATCCTCAGGCGTCCAGAATGCTCCCTTACCCCTAACAACACCTACCTCCCACCCCCTGGGCCACCCAGGCCTCCCAGTACTGGAGGTCCCCAGAAAAAAACCACTATGTGCTAGCAGGTAGTCCTAGAGAACCCAGGCTCCAGTTTCAGAATTGGGAAGTACACTGAAATGGGTTTGCTCCTCATGCCCACAGATGTGGGGGGCAAGTGGCCTGGTGTCTTCTTCCTTGTGGTTCTGATCTCCTGGCCATTCTGTAGGGTTCTTGGGTCTTACCTCCTATATCATCTTAGCTCACTTTGCCAGCACTTTTCTCTCTTCCCAAAGAAGAGAGAAGAGAGGCTGGGAGCTTCCACGTAGGTGTGAGTCTAGTGGCCGGATGGTCTCTCATTGCAAGGTCCCAAAATCCTGCTCCTTGTTGCCTCTGGTCAGAGGCCTCCTATTTGGATTATGATGTCAGGTAATGTTCCCTGACTAAACTTATAGTGTTTCTAGAGGCTTTTAATAAATATCAGACACACACCAAGTGGAAGGGGCTGAGAAGAAAACTGCAGGAAAAGTGCCTACCTGTGAGCACATCTTTCTGGGCTCTGCTGCCCTGGTTGGGGACTGAAGTGGAAGTAGGGATTCTGTTCCCTAGGCATGGTCCCGAGGCTATGGTGGTTTGATATTTGATTAATTATTATTATTGTTATTATTTGTGGTGCTGGGGGTTGAACTCAGGGCCTCACATCTCCTAGGCAAGCACTCTACCACTGAGCTACACCCCCAGCCCAAGTGGTTTGATATTTGAGAAGTGAGGGTAGATGTTCTGCCTGACTTTTGAAGGCAGGTAAAGCAAGAACTGGAACACACCATTCCACAGCTGCTCACTACTCATACAAAGGGGAATATCAACTTTTCAAGTTACATGCGTAAGAACAGCTCCCTGGAGCTCACCATCCAGTAGCCTGAGACCTGAACTGACCATCTTCCCCATTCACCATAAATCATCTCTCAGCGACAGAAAGCTTTCTCCCCCAGCAGGCTGTCTGAGGGCCTTCCAGCTCAGATTCAGACTTGGGGACTGCAGTACAGCAGAGAGGAGTGAACTCAGGGATGTTACTACACTAGGATGCTCACAGAGGCACAGATGTCAATTTCTTTACTGCTTGGGCAGGAGTCTGTCCTGTGGGGGTCAGGGAGAAGTGTGGACCAACTGGCCTCTAATTAAGTAAATAGCCTCCCTTGTCCTCCCCTACCCCAGTCAATAGCAACAGGACTGGTCAATTGGTTCCAGATGTTGCATTCAGATGGGAATCTGATTGTAGTTGGCTTGTGCTTTCAGCTCAGGTTGAAACATTATTTAGGTGGAAAAGGGAGAGGGAGAAGAGGGAGGTAAGGGATGTTAGGGATTAAAAGAGAGAGGCAGTTGTCTTTGATGGAAAATGACACTGAAATGGTATCATGGGTGGGGAGGGGGCGCTACATGGGGTAATGGACGGTCACTATGAGAAAAGAGATCAGGATTAAATCCCCATCACCAGAGTAGCCTGTTAATACTCACACTGCCCTCTCTGGGTTGCAGTGACTTCATTTCTGACATAGAAATACGATTCCATTTTTTGGAAATGATTCATTATTTTTCTAATGGAGGGGTCTAGCAAAAATGTACTCTAGGGATTTCTTTTAGATCTCTGTTCTCATGCTAGGTCATAAAAAAACCTTGCCCTACAGAATTTAATCCTGCTTCAGGGTGGGACATTGCTTAACCTGCTGAAAGTGGAGCTTCCTCTTCTTTCTCTTCACAAGTCTCTGAATTCATTCTGAAGTGTCATCTTACAAAGGCACAGTCGGGAAATCATGCCTTGTATCTAAACCTTTCTCAGTAAGAATGGGATTCCCTGGACTCATGACTGTTTTCCTCAACACGTAGCATAGAGTAGAAGTTTGAGGGACATTGCTGACTAATGAGCAGCAGTTCTATACACAGTATTACTCTCAATATTGTAGCAGTGGTATTACTATTACTGTTGTTGTCATTATCTTTCAGAATGGTCCCTTATTACTCTGAATTCATAAAAAAGGATCTGGCATGAAGTGGCACTTATTCCATAGATGGGGCTGAGGTGAGAGGACTGCTAGAAATATCCCCAGACCCTGGCAGCCTCAAAAGCCTAGGACGAAAGGCTGGAGGACCTAGGGGTTTCCTTTTTCCTTTCACTTGGCCATCTGGCCCCCGTGCCAGGTTCATCAGTGACTCCCACCCTCTTCCAGCCCTAAGCCCCCTACCAGTAATCCTCCATGCTTCCTCCTCTGCTGTAGACAGGGCCCTCCAGCTCCCTGGGGTTTGGGAAGATGTTCTCATGCTGGATGATGATGGTTTTGATTAGCTCATTCACGTGGGCTTGGCAGGACACCTGGTCGTGGCCCTCCGGCACTGACATCAGCGAGGGCCCGAAGCAGATGGCGAGGTTGTAGGGGTCCATCATGTTCTCTTCACTGAACTGTGATAAACTGGAGGAGAAGGGAAAGGAGGCAAGCTGGAAAGCTCTCGCATGAATGCCCAGAAAACACGATCATAGAGGCACTGCCAAGGGCAAAGGCAGAAGGTCCACAAATTGCCACCTGCCTTTCTGGGCACCAGAGGCCTTCTAGAAAGTCAGCTGGAGAGGAGGGTGACCACCGGATGGTCATTCAGGAGCCAAAGAGAGGAAAGGTGGAGGTTCTTACTGGAAGTCTGACCCTTCGTTTCTCTCCAGCTTACCATTAAAATCTTCCTTACCACTCCACCCTCTCCCCTACCCCTGACCTTGAGAACCTGCCTTGAGAACATGTCACTCCGCAGAGCTGAATATGATTCCCACAGACCAACCCGCTAAGCTGCCAAATCAGATGGAGAACCTCAGCTTGCCCTGGTAATGATATGGTCAAGAGACATAAGCATTGTGCACTGTGCACCTTATTATATAGCAAAATGATCACATTACTAGGGCCTTTCTAGTCTCTAGACTTGTTAAAAACAAATAGCCAACTGATTAGCTTTTGTATTCCAGCAAGACATTAAATTTATTTTTAGAACAGCTAATGGAATTTTTTTTCATTTTCATAATATCTTCTTATACTATTAACTCATGATTTATTCAGGAAAAGGTCAGCACATTGTTCACATTTTGCTCAGACTTCCACTGGATGCAGCCTGACTTTGTTACTGGGTATTTCTTTATTCTGGGAACACCCCCTTCTCAGTCAGCAGCTGCTCCAGCTACACCTGGCCAAGGATCTAAAGCCTTCAATCAGTCACTGCACCTGATGAGTCTCCAGTGTTCCTTGCTGTCCAGGAACAGAGGGCTGGAATCCCCTGAAGAGCTGTGAGCTCTGCTCAGGAGCAAAGGTCTCCCTTATGAGCCTGAGCAGAAAGTTCCCAGCACCTCATTCTGACAGATTCTGAGAAACCAAAGCCCTCTAATGCTGAGCTGCAAGCCTAAGATTTGGCTGTCTTCATCTGAGCAGCTGCCCTTCTGAACTGGGCAGAGTTTATTTCTAATGTGTCCCACATCCACACTCCCACTACAAAGCTGGTGTCCCTTTAACCCAATGGTTCTCTCTTCTTGAGATTCTGACATGTGGCCCCTCCCCCTTTAAGAGTCATTGCAGGACCTAAGATGTGGCACAACGGGTGTGAGCAACTGTCATGGGAAGGACCTAGAATCAAATGAAAGACAGGCCAGTGATGGGGGTTATAAAAAGAGCAGTGGATAGCCAGGAGTGGTGATGCATGTCTGCAGTCCCAGCTGGGGAGGCTGGGACGAGAGGATTGTAAGATCAAGGTCAGCCTAGATAACTTAGTGAAACCTCATTTCAAAAAAACAAATTTTTAAAAAGGGAAGGCTGGGGATGTAGCTTAGTGGTGCAGCACCCTGAGTTTAATCCCCAGTACCAATATACAAACACCCCCTCAAACAAACAAACACCCCTAAAACCTCAGGGGATGAATTGATTCATAGGAGTTCTTCCCTGTGTGTATTTGTTGTACTAGAAATTAAACCCAGGGCCCTTGCTCACGTAAGGCAAGTGCTCTACACTGCACTATACCTCCTCTGCTCTTTGTAAATTGTTCTTTTGAGACAGGGTCTAACTAAATTACCCAGGCTGGCCTTGAAATTTGGCCTCCTGGCTCAGCCTCCCAAGCAGCTGGGATTACAGGCAATGAACCCCTGTGCCTGAATTTCACAGAGGTTCTCAAATATTTAATTTTATAATCCTTCCCTGGATCTTGAGTTAAAAGGAAGCAGGGATTTACTAAGTTTGTAAGTGTAACTTTGGTCAAATTAAAACCAGAGAGACAGGAGAGATAATTACCCTGGTAACCTTAGTAGGAAGGACTGAAGCAGGAGGTAACATAGGCTCATACTGAAACTAACACTAGGCTGGCAAGATAGGAGGCTTAAGCAAGGCCTTGTCTCTGTAGTGTGATCTGACAGTATTTTAATAACATGAAAGAAAACCACACGTTTCTGGGAAGGCTGGTGGTCAGAGGGAAGCAAACTCTACCTCTGTGAAAGATGAGGAATGTAGATAGGCCACTCAAGGAGAGGACTATTCATTTTGTAGGTGGGTACAATGACCAGAGGCTTGTGGAGGATACATCATCATGGACTGTGGTCTCATGAATCTAGGCCCGTTTTATGACTGACATTAAAAAACAGACCAAGATCTCCTTCTCTTTTCCAATCCACTGTGGGAACATCCAAGTTAGTGGCTAAAGCAGTGGGTCTTAACTATTTGGGGGACACAGATGTCTTCAAGCATTTGACAATAGAGCCAGGCATGATGGTACATGCCTATAATCCCAGCTACTTGGGAAGCCGAGGTAGGAGGATTGCTGAGCTGTGGAGTTTGGGGCCAGTCTGGGCAACATAGAAAGATTTGATCTACATCAGTCCAAAAAACAAAACAAAACAACCCACAGCAGATGAAAACTAGGATTCTCCAGCAAAATCCATGTATGTGCACATATAAATATACACAATTTTGTAACACCTGTCATAGTGTTAATAATCTTTGAAGACCCTGAGGGCTGGTAGCCAGTATAAAATCTAAAACACCAGCTAGGTATGGTGGTCATGCCTGTAATTCCAGTGGCTTGGGAGGATTAGGCAGGAGGATTGTGAATTCAAAGCCAGCCTCAGCAACTTAGTGAGGCCCTAAGCAACTTAGTGAAACCCTGTCTCTAAATAAAAATAAGTAAGGGCTGGGGATGTGGCTCAGTGGTTAAGCACCCTTGGATTCAATCCTGGTACAAAAAATAAAACAAAAAAATCTTAAACACCAAACACAGGATTTTTATTCTTCAAGAAATATCTAAGATAGACGGGCGCGGTGGCGCAAGCCTGTAATCCCAGCACTTAGGGAGGCTGAGACAGGAGAATCGCGAGTTCAAAGCCAGCCTCAGCAATGGCGAGGCGCTAAGCAACTCAGTGAGACCCTGTCTCTACATAAAACACAAAATAGGGCTGGGGATGTGGCTCAGTGGCAAGTGCCCCTGAGTTCAATCTCCAGTACCAAAAAAAAAAAAAAAAGAAATATCTAAGATGAATAACACTGGTAACAACTTCCTGCTTTAACATCGTGTATTTCTTTTTTGTCGTTGACTTACAGCTATGCCATCTCCTGTAAGCATTCTACTGTTCCTACCGTTTGAGTCTATGACATGAGTGAATTCACCTAGTTGATTTGAACTCATCCTCTTCTATGCATCTTAAAAAGGTATGGCACTGTGGTTAGGAACCAAGACTTTTGTTGGGAGGAGACAATTGGGATTGCCACAGAAACTTGTTTTTCATTATGTACTTTTCTGGATTTTTCACTTTGATATGTGCGTTTGTCTGATTGGAATGAAAAGAAAAAATAAAACATTCCGAGAATTTTAGAGTAAAACAGGCCTGATTTTTAAGTCTTGGCTCCATTGCTTCCCACTAGTTCCCTAAATTGGTTCTCGTTCCCTAGTTTTTGTTTTTTTCTTTTTGGTACTGGAGATTGAACTCAGGGGCACTCGACCCCTGAGCCACATCCCCAGCCCTATTTTGTGTTTTATGTAGAGACAGGGTCTCACTGAGTTGCTTAGTGCCTCGCCATTGCAGAGGCTGGCTTTGAATTCGCGATTCTCCTGTCTCAGCCTCCCAAAGTGCTGGGATTACAGGCTTGTGCCACTGTGCCCGGCTTGTTCCCTAGTTTCTTTATTGTACAATGGGGGAAATTATCTGTCTCCTTTAAGGGGCTGTTGGGGGAGATGAAACAATGAGACAATATATGCAAAGCACTTAGCACAGTGCCTAGCACACACGTCATGTTCGACAAATGTTTTCTAATATTTTATAATATTCCAGTTGCTTTTTGATACAGTACAGGGATCGGAAGAGAGAGGTGCACCCATTTGTCAGTCATTGATTTACAAGATTCTACCTATTTTTGTTCCCCAACAGGCATTATCTAGTAAGCAGAGGACTCTAGATCCCCAAATGAAAACCTTAAATCCTCAGAGGGAGCATTAAGCTTTGAACAGAGGCGTTTTTTTTTTTTTTTTAACTTTTTGCAGTGCTGGGGACAGAACCCAGGGTCCGGTGCATGGAAGGTGAGCACTCTACCACTGAACCACAAACCCAGCCCTGATTTTAAGTTTGAAAGGCATGAGGAGATGCTGTGTTATTGACCACAACCCCAGGCAAAATGTGGAGCTGTGAAACCCTTGGGCCTTTAAAAGCTTTCACAGGTGGAGACTCGCAACTCCCCCCTCTACAGCTATGATTTACCAGCCTTCCACTGACTCCCCAATGACTCTCTAGAAGACAAGAAAGGAAGTTAATTCCAGCAGACTGGTGACCTTTCAGAGACATTTCCTCACTCCCTATAGCCATCTTCTGTGCTCCCCGCATCTGTCACCTGGCTTGTCTCTGTCCCTTATCTTCTGCCTGCCTTCCTACGCAGTAAATTCCATCCTCTCTCAACTTCTCAAGAGGACTCTTGAAGCCACTGTCCTTGCTCTTTCCTTCATCATCAGTTTTCTTCTCTATTGGATCATTCCCACAAGCATGCTAACATGAAGTAAGTACATCTTTAAAAAAAAAAAAATTTTTTTTTTGGTACTGGGGTTGAACTCAGGGGCACTCAACCACTAAGCCACATCCTCAGCCCTATTTTGAGTTTTATGTAGAGACAGGGTCTCACTGAGTTGCTTAGAGCCTCACCATTGCTGAGGGTGGCTTTGAACTTGCTATTCTCCTGCCTTAGCCTCCCAAAGTGCTGGGATTACAGGCATGTACTACCATGCCCAGCTAAAAATTCTTTTCTTAACCCTACATCATACCAGGTTACTGTCTCATTTCTCTGCTCCTCTTTATGATAAAGTTCTTTCAGAGTTGTCTGTGTCAGCTGTCTCTGATTCTTTGATTTCTTTTCCTTCTGTCAGGGACTGAATTGTGTTCCCCCGAAATTCTTATGTTGGAGCTCTGATGTGACTGTATTTGGAGAGGGGGCATTTAAGGACATTAAAAGTAAATAAGGTGATGGGGGGTGTGTCCCTACTTGATAGAATCAGTGTCCTTATAGGAAGAAGAGACACCAGAGTTCTCTCTGAGCATGCGCAGAAGAAAGAAAGATCATGTGAGGACTTAGTGAGAAGGTGGCTGTCTCCAAGCCACGGACAGAGGCCTCACCCAAAGCCAACCCCACTGGCACCTTGAATTTGGATTTCCAGCCTCTAGTACTGTGGAAAAATCAATTTCTGTTGTTCAAGCCACTAGTAAGTAGGATTTTATTACAGCAAGTTGAGCAAATAACTTCCCTTCCCTCTCATTCTCTACTCCCTTTACTGTAGAAAAATACACATAACATAAAATTTAGCATTTTAATCATTTTAAAGCATACAACTCAATGGCATTTTATGTATTCACAGCATGTACATCCATTACCACTGTCTAGCTCCAGAACACTGTCATTGCCTCAAAAAGAAACCTTGGAGCCAGGCGCGGTGGCACACGCCTGTAATCCCAGCACTTTGGGAGGCTGAGGCAGGGGAATCGCGAGTTCAAAGCCAGCCTCAGCAACAGTGAGGCTCTAAGCAACTCAGTGAGACCCTGTCTCTACATAAAACACAAAATAGGGCTGGGGATGTGGCTCAGTGGTCGAGTGCCCCTGAGTTCAATCCCCAGTATCCCCACAAAAATAGAAACCTTGGGCTGGGATTGTGGCTCAGTGGTAGAGCGCTTGCCTCACATGTGTGAGGCACTGGGTTTGATCCTCAGCACCACATAAAAATAAATAAAATAAAGATATTGTGTCCATCTATAACAACAACAACAAAAAAATTAAAAACAAAACAAAGAAACCTCTTGTATCTACTAGGCAGTCACTTTGTCCAATCCTCTTTCCCTAGTCCCTAGCTATTACAAATCTACTTTGTATCTCTATGGATTTGTCTATTTTGGACATTTCATATAAGGGAAATCATATAAAATGTAGCTTCTTTTGTCTGACTTCTATCACTCAGCATAGTATTTTCAAGGTTTATCCATGCTGCAGTACTTTATTCCTTTTCATGGCTGAATATTATCATGCTGTGTGGATAGAACACATTTCATGAGCTTGGAAGTCAATTCTTCCCAAGTCACCTTCAGATGAGACCACTTCCCTGCCCTAACACCTTCACTACAACTTCATGTAACCATGGGCTAGAGGCCCCAGCTAAACTGTACCTGGACTGCCAACCCACAGAATCTGTGAGATATTAGTTTATTTGCTTCTTGAGATTGATATACATACACCCCAAGAACAAACCATACCCATAGATAAAGTGTGCACATAGCCAGGACCCATACTGTAAAGGAGAGTCCTTGAAGTGTGGGCCCAAGCAGTCTCCATCAAGAACTACCTATCAACAATTGCTATACCTATTGGTAAATGCACACTTATTAGCTGGCATCTTCCCGTGGAGGTGGAGGTGGTCTTCTTTATCACCTTATGTCCTGAAATTCTATTCATTATTTTAGGAAACAATGATTATTTTAATGCTGTATCTTTTCAATGTGACACTCTGATAAACAAACCAATCTTTAAAATCAAATAAACAGCAAAACAAAGCAAAAATAATAATCTGAATTGGTACAATTGCCATGTTTTCTTCAGCAATGGCCACCATCTCCAGCTCTGCATGATGCTTACTCTATCATTTCTCCTCCCCTGCCCAGAAAGAAAATGTGTAGAAGAGAATGAGGCAATTGTACTTTTGTCCACAGTCACCCCCAGCCCTCCTTGCTCCTCCCACACCCCATTTGGTCACCACTGTCATGATTTTTGCTCATGCCGGGCTCATGTTGAGGGCAGATATTGGTCAATGAGGGGAGACAATGATTGGTAGCCCTGAGGGGACTGACTAACTCAAGAGTTATTAGCAGAGTTTCCAGGTCACATGTGAACACACAGTGTGTCATAGGGTTTTAACTTAAAGGCAGTTTGGGTGCTGAGTCAAAGGCTTGGCCATTGAATGGAGCAGACAGACTCGTGGAGGAGGCAGGCTATGGAACCAGGACCTCTGTAGCTCTGCAGGGCCAGCAGTGGGCCTACATGATGGTGTGGGCACCTCAGGCAAGGCCTACTAACTCAGATAACTATAGGGCCAGGCTGACCTTGAATTTGTAAGCAAGCCCAAGCTTGTGAAATGGCCTCAAAGCTGTTTTCCTTTTAACCAGAAATCAACCATGTTACAAATACTTCATTTTCACAAAGAAATATGTGCCCCAAATACCTTAACCCCTTGATTTACTAGGTGTCTTCCCTATTTTGATTAATTAATGGATCAATAGTTTCCATTATGTGAAAACTCACCAAGTCAGAATGATGATAAATGAGAAGTGAAGGCAGCCTTAGGACTAAGGAGAAATGAGGAGGGCTGGGGACCATAGTGAACTGGGAAGTACCTGCCCCTCTAGAGGGCAGCCCTGACTCCATAGGGAATTGTTACCGCAAGAATGTGGGGTCAGCTGGGCGTGGTGGTGCACACCTGTAATCGTTTGGATAGGAGGATCACGAGTTTAAAGCCAGCCTCAGCAAAAGTGAGGCGCTAAGCAACTCAGTGAGACCCTGTCTCTAAATAAAATACACAGTAGGGCTGAGGATGTGGTTCAGTAGTAGAGTGCACCTGAGTTCAATCCCTGATACTCCCTCAAAAAGAATGTGGGTTCAGTATTGCCAAATCTAATCACTTTCCAAAAAAATTAGGAATTGACTTTTTGGTACTGGGGATCGAACTCAGAGCCACATCCCCAGCCCTATTTTGTGTTTTATGTAGAGACAGGGTCTCACTGAGTTGCTTAGTGCCTCGCTGTTGCTGAGGCTGGCTTTGAACTCATGATTCTCCTGTCTCAGCCTCCCAAAGTGCTGGGATTGCAGGCATGTGCCACCGCGCCCGGCTAGGAATTGACATTTTAAAAAAGTGAAATCCCCAAATAGTTAAATGTTGTGTTAAACTTTTCAAGACACAGTAGACCTGCAGGAAGCACAGCTGGGTACCTTATCTGGCCCTCAGGTTGCCCACTTACAACCTTTGTTCTGGGCTGTAGAGGGAGAGGTGGCGGTGAAAGCAAAGTGAAGCACCGCGTGTTCCTACTGGCCACCTTGACTTGTACTGGGACGCAGGGCTTGCCCTTGGTAAGGATACATGTTTGGACAAGAAGAAATGCCCCATCCAAGCCCAAGGCCTTTGTGGTTCTCAGACCTTCCTTTAGCTACTCTCATTTCCTAGGTGACCAGCTAACTGCTGCCAGTATGTGGGTGCCTCTCATAAAGATGCCTCCACCCCAGGTTTCTCTCAGAGCATCAATTCCTATGTTCAAATGCTTAGAATCTCCACTTGAATGTTCAGCAACTACTTCAAATTACCCTGTCCACCTTGACACTTTGTCTAGAGTCCTTCCTCCATATCTGTCTTCCCAACTCCATAAGTTGGCTTATCTTTCTCCTCCCTTATCTTCAGTAGGGGTGAGCTTCACTAGTTCTCCATTGTGCATACCAAAAGGATTTCTGTCTTTCCTTCACACTCCACATTCAGCCTGTCAGTAAGTCTGATCAATACTATGTTCAAAATATATCCCAAACCTTGCCCCTCCTCACCATCCTCCAGTCTACCAGCACACTGGCCAGACTACAACAACCTTGGGACCCGGCTCCCTTCTCTTTACAACCTTCTATAGTAACTTCACAAAGCATTTTGGCAGGTTTTAAAATAAACACATACACGAGATCATAACACTCTGCTCCTTACAACCTATTAATCGCTTCCCAAATCCAACCACTATTACCATGACCTTCGAGACCTGAGTGTCCCCATGTCTTCTCTTTCACTGAATTTAGGCTGCTGCTTCCACTCTGTCTTCTCAGAGGCCTTGGATGATCATCCATCTAAAGTGCTTTCCCTCCTTTCACATTCTGCCCCAATTCAGATCCTGTACTATACTCCCTTCTTTATTCTTTCTTCTAAGCACTTATGTTACCTGCTTATGTGTCCCCTTCCCTGGTACCTTAGCTAAACTATATTTACGGATTTACTCTCTCATTTAGCAATATATTCTTACAGCCTAGCACTGTGGCCAGCACACAGTAGGTGCTCCATATGCACACATTAGGTGCTAAATTATGTGTTTGTATGGATGAGTATGTCCATATGGAACTTCCAGAAGCCAAAACCAAGGCTTGGTTCAATTGTTCAATGAGGAGGCTACTCACTGATTGAGGAAGGCAAAGAGGTATCTCATGATAATCAGGGTGGATTTGGGCAGGACCAGGAGGACTTTCCGGATGTGCAGAGCTCTCTCCTGTAGGTTGTCCATTGCTGAAAGAAGAAAGCTATGTGTTATCCTTCATTGTGCCTGAGATCCCAGGGAACAGCCATCAGAAGCCCCTTACTACCAGCAGGTGTAGCCCAGAGAGCACCAAGTCAAAGCCACACTCAGTACCGGCACATAGCAACAGGCAGGGGTTTCACTCGTTGCTCCTGGGAGTGGGGCTGGTGCACCAGGGCACACGCTGAGCTCTACGTAGTTACTGCTGCAGGACTGAAGGTGTATATTCCTTAGGCACAAAAGGGGTTGGGGATGTTCTCCCCAGCACCCACCACCCTCTTATTCAAACAATTAGGAGCTGGCCACGATTGCTTAACACCCATTCTGGAAGTCCTGCATCTGGAGCAGGAAAGGGGTTGTGCAGGGCTTGTCCTGCCCACTCTACGCATGTGTCCTCCTCCTTTGGACAAGTCTGTCTTATCTTCCCCCTCCCTTATCTTCAGCAGGGATGAGGAGAACATAGCTAGGAGGAGGAAACATAGGTCCCTAAGTAGCAATATCTGGGAAGAAAACCAGAGAAGTTTCTTGACTCTTGTGCTGTGGGCAGGTTAGTCCCCTAGGACTGTGGTCTCTGTCATGGGCAGCCTCCCACTTCCACAGTGTGCCATGTGGATCTGGTTATTTTCCATGAGTGCCTTTATGTCAAAAGAAATGGGAAGTACTGGATTTGGAGCGAGAGTATATCTCTAGGGGAGAACTGCATAGTCAAAGGATCTTAGACTATCTTGGCCACCTCAGTCTAGCTTAGAAGACTTTACCTAGGTCCAGTCCTGGGAAAAGACATGAAGACACTACCCAAGGGATGCGCAGGTAATCTCCACATAAATCACTTCCACTGAACTACCACAAACAAGAGAGCTAGCTTCTTGCTGGGCCTTTCTGAGAATAACTGAGAGAGGGATAGTACTCAGGGCAAATGCTGAGTCAAATTGGCAACTCAGGGGTCACGAAGACCCTGGCTGACCTGGGAAAAAGGATCTTTTCTCAATTGCAAAGGTATCTTTCTAGCGTATGGGGCCATCATTCAATCTCTGCTTCCAGAGTTTCCATGGATTGTTTATTATGGAAACAAATGAGAGGATGTTTCAGTATCATGAGCTTTTCAAGCTCCAAATTTTAGAGTCAGAGGCAGAGAACCCCTAAGAAAATAGAAAATCTCTCTCTCTCCAGAGAAATAACAGAAGCACTTTTTAGGAAAGTGTATATGAATATACCTTACCTAGCAAGTAAGCCATGCCATGTTTAAAGCAACAAGTGGGACACATTTGTAATACTTATGCTTTTCTCTTGGTATCATGAAAAGCCCAAACCCAATGTATATGCTTCAAATAACTGGAAAGACTGAATCTCATGAATTGATTTTTATAAAGCCATTTTATTAAAGGAAGCTAAAGCCCAGAGAAGCAAAGGATTTTGTGATAGAGGTGAATCAGAAAGGAAAAAGCCAGAAGTCCTGACTTGGGGTTCTAGATTCCTGAAAAGTCATTCTTCTTCTTCCCTCCTCTGCCAGGGATGAAGGAGTGAAGATAAGCATAAACTCACTGAAAAAAAAAATTAAAAAAAGGAAAGCTTTACCGAAAAGCTTATGAGGAAACAAAGAATTCCACGGAAATGTTTAAATTTCTTGCTCAGAGGTGCCGTGGCTCTGGAGCCAGTCTGAGGCCAGGGTGGTACTTACTGACGCAGGCCATCAGGTCGTGGAAGATGTCCTTGGGGAAGAGAGGGTGTTCCAGCCCCCGGAAGTAAAGCTTCAGGACACCAGCTATGGAGTCCATGTCGTGGTCATTCTGGTCCCCTGCCAAGGGGTCCTCTCCTGAGGATAAGCACCCCCCAGGGAGGAAAGAGTGAGATAGGCAAACACACAAAGAATGAAACAGAGGCAGTGGGGAAGGGGTGAACCACTTATATCCTTGTCCCAGTCCCTCAGCACAATGCCTAGCATGGTGGCATGAGTGGGCAGACCAGAGGACAGACAGAAGCACAGACTGCTCAGGCTCAGAGACGTCCCTGTGGGCTGGGGTTAGGACGCGGGAACTGCCTCCCTCACAGAATCATGTAAACAGACTGGGACCAAGCCTCTGGGGGAGGAAAACGAGGCCAAGGAGGCCAGCTCCTCTGACTCTCTTTCACTCCTCCTGCCCCTAACAAAGGACACCTACTTACAGAACAATCATGCCAGAGCTCCCTATGGAAATTTTCATATCAGATGTAATTAGATTTAATGATAGGACCAACCTCAAATTGAAACTATATATATCCATTACGGTGACGGAAATTGCCAAAGCTTGCCCATTACCTTAATAGCCCACAAGATAATAAATGGGCTACGATGAACAGGCGCATTAGCCTTGATATTAACTGCCACCAAGGGTTCTGGATAAAGCCATAAACCGCCTGGATATCATAGTTAATTTCTTGGGTTTTGGCAGATCATCCGCAGGAGAGAGGCAGGATGGGTGGGGCCGAGAAGGAAGGAAATGGATGTGCTCAGCATCTCCCTGCATATCTAATGGGGAGTGTGTACAGACAGCAGGTGTGCAGCTCAAAAAGGAGGCATGGGGGCTTCCGAAGCTCTGGGGAGAAAGGATAGAGCCAGTACCCCAGGAGGCTGGCAAACATTTGGTCTTAGCTTCCAGGCTGTTCCCTCACCTCTCTCAAAGGCATTTTTGATGTCATTCACTTCCACCTGGGATCCAGACACCCGGAAAATTCCTTCATGCTGTAGTCCTGGAAACACAGGGAAAAGTGATCAAGGAGAAGAAAAAGCAACCACAGAGTCAAGCTTAGTTGAATGCTTAGCCCCTCTAGCAGTGTGCACTGACTCTCTCTCTCTCTTTTTTTTTTCAGGCCAAAGGAGAAAAACACGTGCAGGGACATTGGGGAAGTCACTGGGATGATTATGAAGCATTAGCCTGAAGAAAGCACCAAGTCAGAGACTTAAGGGAAGGTGTATCTACAGCCTGCTCCTCTTCTAAGAGAGACTATCAAGCTCTTTGTCCCACCTGTAAAATGGGGAGGTAATCTGTTAGTGCTTTCTTGTCATTCAGGGTCAGTAATGGGAGGTAGGTCATGGCAGGCAAGGTATTAGGTATCATCAGAGGAGTTTCCTAAGATGTGAGATTATGATAATTACTTTAGCTATTTTAACATTGTTCCACTATGCTAGGGGCCAATGAGAATATAAGTGATCCATCAACAAAGAGTATTGCTAGCCGTTGTCCCACGCACTGGCTCCTGACTGCTGCTTGACATAAAAACAAACGTGCGTGAATACTACGCTATAATGATGTGCACAAAAACTTTGTCTTCTTGGGTTTTGTTAGAGTAGAAATATTCATGAAATAGTAATGCTTGTATAGTGACTGCTGTTAATAAATGCTTTCAGATAAATGAAATGTTGGTCCTCACAATAAGGGATAAGCTCACAATAAAACAGGGGTTAAGCTGGGCATGGTAGCGCACGACTATAACCCCAGAGGCTCAGGAAGCTGAGGCGGAAGGATTGTAATGCCCAGATCGTAGTACCCCAAAGACCACCAGGGAGACCGAGGCACCAATGTAAAAACAAAGAGCCTTTATTCGGGCTTAAGCTCGGACTCTCAGACCTCACCGTGCAAGGGTGCCCCGAACAATAGCTCAGCAGGTTTTTATAGGGAGAAGGGACAGGTGGTGGCAATGGACATGACCTATGCATCGCATCATTACATAAGCACCAATTACAATCGTACAGCACCTATGGTGATAATAGTGACCACTCAGAGTTTGAGGGGTGTCCGTAACATTTGGCGGGAATCAATCATGGCTTTTGGGAATTTTTTGAAAATGACCAACTACAGGTGAGTTTAAGTGACCCACGTGAGGTTCAGGCAGGCTCAGACCTCAGGAATGCCAGGTATGTGATTCTTAACCTCTTTGTCTGCTCTGAGGGTGGTCCCTGAGTGGCTTCAACCTTGAGCAAATGTGTGTATTTTCCAGAACCAAAACTCAGGCCTGCTAGTTTTTCTGGAGGGTCCAAAGCCTGTCACGGGGTTCATTTTAGCTTGTGTCTTTCAAGGATCACGAGTTCAAAGCCAGCCTCAGCAATGGTGAGGCGCTAAGCAACTCGGTGAGACCCTGTCTCTAAATAAAACACAAAATAGGGATGGGGATGTGGTTCAGTGGTCGAGTACCCCTGAGTTCAATCCCTGGCGCACTCCCCCATCCCCCTGACACTGAAAACCAACAAAACCAAACCAAACCAGGGCTTAGCAATAATCCTAGATTTTAGATGGGGGCACTGATGATGACCAGCCTTTGGTTATACAGGTAATAAGGGCCACGGTCAGGACTCAGACTCAGGCCTCCTGGCTGCAATCACATACTTAGTCCTCAATGCCAGACTTGGGGGGGGGGCTATTAAAATGCAAGTAGAGAAGGTGGGAACCATAATGGCCATTCTGGACTTGTAAACATTACTTACTGATAGCACCACACATGCAACTGAAAAACCAGTGAGAAATCCAGGAAGCATGTCATTAGTGCCAGGCCCAGAGATTGAGCGGACCTGGCACATCTAATCCCAGCAGGACTGCCTAGGCTTTTTCAGAAGCTGCAGGTCTCAATTTTGGGCATTTTGTCAGAATCTTTCTATAATGGCACAATCTTTCAAAAACCTTGCCAGAGAAGTCTCACATTTATTTTAGGAAAACAAAACAGAATAAGTCTACATTTTTCTGGCTGCTTCAGGGTTACCCTCTCAGTGGGGGTAGCTAGATTCTATTGGCTAGACCTTTGGAGGTAAATCACACAGGACAGGATTGAAAGTGCGGAATCTGACTGAAACAACATTGAGAAATAAGCAGAGGGAATATGATTACCTGACTTGTAACAGGACTTGAATTTGTTCCTCTAAGGGACTATGCCTCATAGAATGGCAGGCCATGTTAAAATCCCATTAACACTGGTGTAGCAATACTATCTTTGTTAGCAAATGGGACACAAGAGCCAGATAATGTTCTTTAAATACAGAATGTAAATAGCAAGTGCTCTAACAGAAAGTCACATACCCAGTGACTTGTCAAAAACACAGTATAAGAAAATGTCAGAGACCAGACTAGCTGGTGTGTTACGGTTGGTAAAGGATTGCATAATTTCCTGAAGAGTGTCACCAGGCTGCTTTGGGTAGGATAGACTGCCAAGAAAATATGGCCTTGGCCTGTAGGCCCAAGGATAAGAGGAAACGAGAGCTCAGCTTGATGGAAATCAGGCAGCAGGCCTGAAACACTCTGAGCTTTCTCTTGGTCTGGTTTCTGGTTCCCCTGGAGAACTGAAGCTAAAGGGCTGCTCTGTGTTTGGAGCACCTGATTTGATAATGCTGAGAACAGAAACAATATACTTTCCAGAAAGGCAAGGGGAAAACCAGTTATAATGAAGTAAATCCTCACTTGCATAACCAAAATGGCATATCCATCTTTTTGTACTTTTTTTAGTGCTCAGTAATATGAAAGTGTAAAACCCCTCAGATGTGGGTCAGTTATTTGGCAATGGTGTGAAACCTTCCATGTTGTGCTGGATCCAGCTATTGTAGAGTTGTTCTCCTAGGTAATTCTTTTTTCTTTTTTGCAGTACTGTAGATTAAATCCGGGAGCATTCTACCTCCAAGCTACCTGCCCAGTCCTTTTTCATTTTACTTTTTATTTTGAGGCAGTATCTCTCTAAATTCCCAGGCTGATCTTCAACTTATGATCCTTCTGCCTCAGCCTCTTGAGTAGCCAAGATTACAGGCATGCCTGTGGCTCCTGCTAGATCATTCTTTTTTTTTTTTTTTTTTCATTCCAGGGATTGAATTGTAGGGTGCTTAATCACTGAGCCACATCCCCAGCCCTTTTTATTTTTTATTTTGAGACAGGGTCTCAATAGGTTGCTTACAGCCTTGCTAAGTTGCTGAGGCTGGCTTCGAACCTGTGATTCTCCTGTCTTAACCTCCTGAATCACTGGGATTACAGGTATGAGTCACCTCTCTTAGATTTTTCTTGAAATGATTACTACAACAGCCACCTCCTATTTCCTTCCTCATGAAAACGGTGAGGCTTTCTCTCCTTCTCATGATTCAGTTTCAGTAGTTCCTCATCTTCCTTCTCCTTCAATTCTTCTTGGATCACACTAACCCACCATTCACAGAGGACGCCCAGCTTTCTCATCTGTATAATGGAGACTATAATATTTCCCTCTCAAGGGAAATGAAAATAGTAAGGAAATAAAAATTCCCAGCATTTGGTGGGTCACAGATCCTTTTAAGACTGAAAAAAGTTATGAATACTAACCCCATTCAATGTGAAAATACATTTGTTCACATATAAAAGTTTTAACCATAGCTTTTTATGGAGTTCATGAATACCTTGAGTCTCTATTTGCAAAAAAATTCAATTTAGTTGAACAAATATTTTTTAAGTGGCTAGCTACAATATCTTAAGATTTTAAAAAAGCAACAGTGTATTTGCTTAATCCTAGAATACACATAATTTCTAAATTGCTAACCATATTTCTGAGATAAAAATTACTGCTATACAAGATTTCTTATAGTTCTTTTTGTCTTTAGACTTACAGTGTATAATCATAACATTGTTTTGGTTAATTATTTTCTTCCTCATTCCCCTTCAGTGTGGTTACATGTTCATTTGTAGTACAGATACGTTTTCTGGGTATTATTTACATTCCTTTTGGGGTTTTACTCACATTCTATTTTTATTTATTTGTGAATTCATCTATTGATTTATGGGAAACACTAATGTAATTCTAAAAAACAAAACTATAACAAAAAGGTAAACTCAGGGAAATGCCACCACCCTCCTGTTTGCTCTGCTCCATTCTTTCCATCTCCTTCCTACTTTGTCCTGAAATAATGAATAAAACACTAGTTTCTAGATTCATCTGTATTTCTTGTGGAAATGAGGAGATACATCTATATTCTTTTTTTTGTTGTTTTGGTACCAGGGATTGAACCCAAGGGCACTTAACCACTGAGCCACGATCCCAGCTCTTGTTTATATTTTATTTAGAGACAGGGTCTTGCTGAGTTTCTTAAAGCCTTGCTAAGATGCTAACGCTGGCTTTGAACTCGTGATCCTTCTGCCTCAGCCTCCCAAGCTGCTAGGATTATAGGTGTGTTTTACCATGCCTAGTACATGTATATTCTTATATCTTCCTTCTTACATGAAAGGTAGCATACTATAGATGCTCTTTCACATTTTGTTTGTTCACTTAACAGCATATCCTAGGAACCTCATCATATCAATTCACGGAAGTTATCCTCCTGGTCTTTTTGCAGTTGTCTAGCACTCCACTGTATAGACATATCATAGTTTTTCCAACCACTCTTCTGTATATGGGCATTTAGGTTGTACTGTGAAATTACAAACAACACTGCAGTACATAACCTTGTGAATACCTAATTTTTGTATTGTTGGAGAAATACCTTCATGGTGAATTCTTGGAAGAACTGCTGGATTAGGAAATAAGTGCATAAGTAGTTTTATTAGATATTACCAAATTCCCTTTAGATTCCTATCAGCAATATATGCATGTGCCTGTTTCCCTAGAGTCTCAACATAGAAATGTGCTAAATCTTTGTCTCCTTGTGCATTGTGCCTCTACAGGGGTAGAGATGGGAAAATTCAAGCCACAATATCTGGAACCCATCACCTCTCATCTAATACCGTAACTAGCACCCTAGTCTAGATCACCATCATGTCTTCCCTGGCTATTGCAGTAACTTTCTATATCATCCTTATGGTCTTATCTGGATAGAGCAGCCAGGCATCCTTTGAAGAGAGGACTCCCTGATCATTCTCCAATGGTTTTCATCTCACTCTGAATAAAATGCAAATGCCTATCTTATCCAACAGAGTTGTACAAGGTCTGGCCTCTGGCTTCATCTCCTACCACTTTCCTACCACGTTCCAGCAGTACCGACTTTATCCTGTTCTTTGCATATATCAACAGTCTTTGCTCATACTGTCCCCTCTCCCCATGATGCTCTTCCCAAGATATCCACATAGCTCATCCCCTCAGAACGCTGCTAAATGTCACCTTAGAGAGGCCTTTTCCTTGAAACCATTGACAATAGTGTCCCCTCTCCGTTCTCTATTCCTCACCTTGCTTTACTTTTCTTCCTGACACCAACACTCAAAGTATTGTATGTGAATTTGTTTATTTATCAGCTGACCAATTGATCATCTGTTTGTCCTTCAGCAGAATATAAGGTTCAGGAGGACAGAAACTGGTATACAATAAGTAATCAATATATATTTCTATTGAATGAATGAATGAATGAAATACTTGGAAGAATGAAAGGGAGTTCAGATCTTCTTCCTATTGTCCTTTAGGCACACATAATTCTTCCTCCCCAGAACTGAGTTTGGATTTATCTTTGCCAACTACTTGACCATTAATCATTACTATCTTGTGAAATTTCTTATTCTGCTATTCTGAATTACCACCACTTATCTCTTTTTATTTAACTTCTCTCTTACTTACTTATATTCTCCAAAATGCATCATAAGACCACTTTAAGACAAGAACAGTGTATTACTCCTGTTTTTGGTACTCAGCATTGATCAGGGGCTTGATAAATATTTGTTGATTGTTCAACAGTCATGTACAATGCTCTTACTTCAAGTGGCTGGAGATAACATTAAAAAATTACAGCTGATGGAGAATGGGATAAGTTGTAAGAATGCACAAATAATTACCATTCCAAATATGACCCCAAACAATGTCCCAGTTTATAGGGAAAAAGGATGGTGAGAGAAGGGAGGAAGAACTGATGCCTCTGAATTTAAATCAGCAATACTTTATCTACCTCTTTTATTCAGGAAGGTCATTCTACCCTCTTCCTATTGCCAGACAGGACAGTATTTAAAAACAATTTCTGATGCTCCTAAACATCTCTATGGCACTAGGTCAGATATCTGTGCTTTCTAAACATTCTTAACCTTGGAAAATCAATTCCCTGGCAATTATCTCCACCCCTAAGTTCTGTTGAACCAGACCAGTAGCTGATAAGGAATGAAGTTTATGAGATGTAGCTTTGCCCAAGCAGAAGGATTAGTGTGATTTGATTAAATTTGAGAAGGAGCCAGCTCCTGAAGATTCTCAAATGTTAAAAACAACTTTAGGATTGAGCTCTTGAGGATGTTGTATCCAGCGAGACCAAACCAGAACAAAAATGGAATATTATTAGGAATCAGTGTAATATTACAAATGGAGTTGTTTCCAAACCAGACTGGCACAGAAAGCCACTGTGACAAAATGGTCAGTCTGTGCCATGGGAGATAACTACTACATGCAGAGTCTGAGTCTGAAACTGTTGCCACTGGGTATTAGCAGCTGGGTTGCCTCACATAGCAGCTGGAATTTAAAACTCATTCTTGAGCTAAAAAAGGGCGTGTGATAAGTGGCTGTGGCATTTGGGGTCAAAACATATGATGTCTTTCAATGTCTAGGTGTGGCCATTTTGAAGTAGCAAACATTATGTGAACAAATATGACTTTATTTCTTTGCTAAGAAGGCTAGCATAGGGAGGCCTCTCTGTTCTTACTTTACAAAGAATTCCTGGAAGTTCTTCCAAACCTTTGCACAAATATGGGTAAGGCTGTGGTCCTGCTTACCGTGCCTGCTGATAAAGCGGATGCAGCTTTCTACCACCAGAGGAATTGCCTGGCTGGAGTCCTGAGAAGCCAAAGAAAAATAACATCACAATCTTCAAACAGAGATAGCCCAGGGTGAGAGCAATTGAGCCACACTGTGGAACTTGTCTCAGATGGATCAGTGATGGTGCACAGACACACCTGGCTTGTCCTCCAAGCTCCAGAGCACAAAAACACAAACACCAACTTGGAATGACACACACATGCCTTCAATCTAGCATGTTCTAAATGAAGTAGGTTGTCTCTTTTTTAAAAAATTAATTAATTGTTAAAAAATTTTTTTAGTTGTTGATGGACTTTTATTTATTTTTATGTGGTGCTAAGGATGGAACCCAGTACCCCACAAATGCCAGAAAAGCGCTCCACCACTAAGCCACAAACCCAGCCCCAACAGGTTGTCTTTTATCCTGAACCAGTTCCCCACCAACAGCCATCCAATCCATCCTGTCAGGTTTGCTTTTGAAATATCTGTCAAATCCATTCACACTTCTCTATCTCTACTATCACCAATTCAACTCAGTCTACCAATATCTCCATTTCCATCCCTGTCATCCACCCATCCCTTTATATAGCGGTGACAAGATCTTTAAAAGTATATCTCATCTACTGGGGACCAAGACTGACCAAGCTGTGTTATGTGCATGTACAAATATGGCAAAATGAATCCTTTTATTATGTATGGAGTGTACCAAGTGCATCTTACCACGTGAACTTTATCAGGGACTTCTCTTCATAGCCTCACATGTTCAGGATCTTTGCCTCTACCATCCCACCTTTTGCTCAACCTCATCTCTGCTATAGCCACACTGGCCGCCTTTCTGTTTCTCTAACCCTTGCTTCAAGGGTTTGCATGAGCTATTCCTGCTGCTGACACATTCTCCTCAACCCTGACTGTCACTTCATTATGTGAGTGTGAATACCTATTTGTATTGGTCACCACCAGCTCAAGCTCTACATGGGCAGGTCCTACCATGTATTCCTGGATGTCTAGTGCTGGCTGTGATGCTTTCATATAGTAGATGCTTAATTAATACCAGTTGAAGGTCACAGGATGAATCAAAGGGAGCTTCAGAAAGGTTTGTTAGCCATAAAAAGTAAGAAAGAAAAGAAAACCCAATTCTTGGGAATAGTGGAGATTACTTGATACTTAACAAAACAGGCCTCCCAGATGTCAATCTTTATTCTGTCCTTTTGCTATACAACCCTTCTCATGTTTAACTTCTATGAATTTGAATTTGCCATAAGTTCCCCAGTGGGTAGGGGATTCATGTGAGGAAGGAGTATGTCCAACTGGCATGAGGGCATTAGTGTCTAGCATGTACAGAGGAATTTACAGAGGTCTTAGGCCATGAACTAAGTCCTTTAGATAGACTAGTCCTAAAAACCACGCTATGGGGCATGTATTATTATTCTCATTTGAAAAATGAGGAAATGCAGATGTAGTGAAGTTAACTAGCTGCTTATGATCACTTAGCTGGTGAATGGCCAAGTCAGAATTCAAACCCAGGCTGCCTCCCTCTGAAACTGAACACTTCACTGCTACCATGCTGCACCCTAGAAGCTCAGCAGACATTGCTCACCATCTCTCATTAAAAACGAGCAGGAGCTGGGCATGGTGGCACACGCCTATAATCCCAGCGGCTCGGGAGGCTGAGGCAGGAGGATCGCAAGTTCAAATCCAACCTCAGCAAAAGTGAAGTGCTACGCAACTCGGTGAGACCCTGTCTCTACATAAAATACAAAAGAGGGCTAGGGATGTGGCTCAGTGGGGACTGGCCCTGAGTTCAATCCCCAGCACCCCCAAAAAACAAAACCAAAAAAACCAGCAGGGTTTTATAATGTAGACACATGCACAGTCATTCAGCTCTGTGGAAGAATACATGAGGCAGAGGGGCCCAACCTAGCTAGAAAGGGCTTCAGATGTCCAGGACAGAGACTGGACTCTCCAGTGGGCTGGGTCCTATGCCTTCTGCCCATTTCACAGGTTTACCTGCACCCCTCTTCTAGCTCTGAATTTTCAACTGTAGCCATGGGGTTTGGCTACTATTAGGAAGCAGCTAGGTCTCATGTAGAAGTCAGGTCGAGAGAAGAGTTGGCTTGGCCTCTAGCTCCAGAGCTTGCCAGGAAACCATGATGCTGCCAAAGGGAGTATTGCATACGCCAAGGTGGATGGAACTAGGAAGGTCTCAGTGACCCAAATGCTCATCTTTGTGACCCCCAAACCCATCTGCTTCCTCCAGATTTCCAGTGATAGCAGCCAGTGTCTACTCTCTTATTAACATCATTGCCAGCTGGGCTAGGTGATTTTATAGGAAGAATCTTTGTTCTCTCCTCCTTATGAAGAAAATGGTATCACTATTAAAAGGGAAAAATGCTCCGTTTTGGGGAAGTCTTTTTATATTTACAGACTTCTGTTATTATACTCATCACTTACAAATTGCAGCAACAAAGATAATGGAAGATAGCATAGGAAGGTTTGCAAAGTCTTGCTGGTCCCAGATTTGTATATAAAGACCCAGACAGAGGGAAGCTGGCAAACTCCTAGGTTACTGGATTCATTAAGTTATGTGAAACTGAGCACGGTGGCACACACCTGTAATCCCAGCAGCTCAGGAGGTTAAGGCAGGAGGATCACAAGTTCTAAGCCAGCCTCAGCAACTTAGCAAGGCCCTAAGCAACTCAGTGAGACCCTGTCACTTAATAAAATATAAGAAAGGGCTGAAGACATGCCTCTGTGGTTAAGCGCCCCGGGGTTCATCCCTGGTACCAAAAAAAAAAAGTTATGTGAAAGCAAAATTTTGCCTCAATATATAGGAAATGAAATTTTAATAGCAATTTTAATAGCAGGATTGGCTGAAAACGTGGCGTCGAGGCTAACAGGTTCTATGTCCATGGTTTCCAACAGCACATTGGAAGTAGCCCAGAGGGACAATTTGTGGCATACAAGGGTGGGCAAGAGATGACCTGTCCTATTATAAAAGAGCACTTTTCTTGTCCCCATTGGTCCCGTGGAGCCTAAGACAGAGTCCAGTGGAAACAGACAAGGGACAAAGGCATAAAGATTTCGGATGCTCTTGCCATCTTCCCCCCACCACTCCCTGAGATGTTTCTGAGCTCCAAGTGAATTCATTTCCCCAAATGGGTCTGTATGTCACTGTGATGGCCCAGAGACCTGCACTTCACCACTGACTTTGCACACAACTGTCCCAGCAGTTTTTATGTTTCCATCCACTGAATATTTGTCTCTCACCTCTCCCCCAATGTTAGACCTGATGTCACTTTAATCTTTTGTCCACAGATCTTTGGTCACGTAACCTCAGGGTTTGAAGAGGCCTTTAAGGACAATCAGTCTAAATTTCTATCTAATCAGATGAAAGGAACTGCAGGAAAAGGGGTAGTGGACATAACTTGGAAGAGATAGTAGAGCAGTGGTCTAGTAATTGGCAAGAGAAAATAATCAGGAAGATGCCAGATGAAGTCCAAATATGTGCTGTTTGGAATAACTTCTTTCTTTTTATTCCTTTTGATACAAATTGGGTGTTTAAACTTTTAAAATTTAAATTAAATTTATTTTTAACTGATACATAAAATAAAAAATTGTACATCTTAATGGGGTACCATGTGATATTTTGATATATATGTACATTATATAATGCTTAAATCAGGGTAAACCTATCTATATCCTCAATTTATCAATACTTTCTGATTCAAATATTCAAAATCCTTTTTTTCTAGCTTTTTGAGATGTACAATACATTATTATCTATAGTCACTTTACTGTGTAATAGCACATCAGAACTTCTTGTTCTTATTTAACGGTAACTTAGTAACAACTGATCAACCTTTCCCTATAGGCATAATTTCTTGTAAGAGGGTTAGAAATTTTTGTCACATACTAACCTCTATCACATATATTAGATTTCCACTTTCACTAGAGCAGAAAATATAAGTTTTGACAACTGACCAGATATGGATATGAAGACTAAAAAAAAAAAAAAAGAATGACATGAAAGATAATATTTGGGACCTTAGGGACTGTGAAGGATGGAGAATCCCCATTAACAAAAATAGAAGTTAGGGGAGGAGCTGAGGAAGGCACATGTGGTGGGGGAGGGGAAGGCTGGTGCCAAGGGTGGAGGTGCTATCTCAACTTTCAAGCAGGAATGTCCAGTCACTTGGGAGTTAGATCCAAGGACTCAGGCAGGCTGGACTACAGAACTAAAGGACACATTGGGATGGAGACAAAGGTTCATCTAGAGGAACAGAGTGACAAGGGAAAGAACATAGAGACAAGTCAAGCAACTTAGGGAGAAGCCTAAATTTAGAAGAATGGAGAAAGTGAGGCCATCAAAGAAGACATCGATGGCCAGGAGAGAGAAAGCCCTGGACTTGAAAAGAACAGAGAAGGTCTGGAAGCAACAGCTGATGCATGTAATTTTCAAGAAAAGTCTGTGGTGCTTTGAACCTAGCCTTTTTTTTTTTTTTTATTTTTTTATTTTTATTTTTTGGTACTGGGGATTGAACTCAGGGGTACTCGACCACTGAGCCACATCCCCAGACCTATTTTGTGTTTTTTTATGTAGAGACAGGGTCTCACTGAGTTGCTTAGCACCTCACCATTGCTGAGGCTGGCTTTGAACTCATGATTCTCCTGTCTCAGCCTCCCTAAGTGCTGGGATTACAGGC